>WNWK01015233.1:0-48534 GCA_009830355.1 Cherax destructor
AACTCCTTTTAGTCCCCTGCCGCCTATTTGCTCAGTGTTGCATACCGAGAGCAACTTCGTGCTAGTATGTTCGCTTTCGCAAACACGCATATTCTGGTACGAGTGTCTCTGAGGGTCTGCTTAGAGGTCCTTGTCTTAGACACTTCTTTGCCATAGTACACCCAACGTTAGTGTTATGAACTTCAACTTGATCTCCCGAGTTTCCCGGAGCAGTCAAACGATTTCACCTTGTCGGGCAATCTTTCCCCTACACTCAAGCGAGAAATGAGCTCTCCCAACCCCTCAATAATTTGTTGTATTGTAAACCAGCTCGTTCGGTATATTACGTGTAACTCGGCACTATAGTGTTAGCTAACTTCCTCTGAATCAAGCGACTGACCATCCATTCCGATCCACCCCAATCATGTAAATCTTTAAGACTATTTGTCAAACTCATGACTTCGATGTGGAACTTCTCTACGCTCTGAAGGTCATGACGGCAAACCTTTAGATCAGTCAATCGACAAAATATAGCAGTTTTTATATATAACTAACAAAAAAGGCACAATACCGTGACTGGAACAATACACACACAACCCGCACATATAAAAGAGAGGAGCTTACGACGACGTTTCGGCCCGACTTGGACCATTTACAAAGTCACACTAACACACAGAGACAGTGGGCATTCGCCCGCTTATAACCCAAAGCTCAAATAACCCCACCTTACTCCGAATATCGCTGGCCAGCTTTACTAAGAGAAATGCAGAGTATATTATCTTACTGTGGGGGCCTGGGCCAGAGACGAATATCCACAGTACGTCGGGAAGCCTCTGTGATTCTTGGTTCCCAGGCAAGTATTTTGAAGACAGTGGGGGACCGAGCTCTAGCTCTAGTACCCTCTTTAACACCACGGTGTCCAAGTCAAGAAGGAGGACTAGCGCTCCTCCCGCTTAGATTCAAGTGGAGCTGCTAGTTCTCGTTAGCTAACATAATCTAATGTTCCTATTTAAGGCTTATATCTACCTATGTTAGGATGCTAGAGCTACAGTATTAATATCTAACGTCGCCTTAATAATCCTAATATTAGTTTCTAACTGTACAAACTTGCCTAGGTGTTCCTAGGTGAATAAATCTATCATTTAAAATGTACATAATAGTTATCTTCGTCAACTCGAATGTGTATGCTTGTTTTGGTTGGGTGTGGGTTCCTGAACCCGAGGGCCGATCCGTGGTATGTTTAAGGCTCCTTACGGCTCACTTACCCTGTGGAACTCGGACCCAAAAAAAGTTTCCACATCCTTCTTTCAAGAGTTTGTACGAAATTACCAGCTAGTCAGTACATCATAAACTTAAAAACTATCATAGAGTAAACAAAGAACTAGACAGACCATCACATTGGGCTACCAGACATACCAGGCCAGACATACCGGCCAGAGATACCGGCCTGACGCATGAGGTCACCCACACTGTATATTAATTACCGTTAGACCATGATTTACATACAATTCAATATCTTTAAAGTATTTTCGTAGACTGCAGATTCTTACACCAACTTGCTAATAAAGAAAACTAATGAAACTCCCAACGACTATTTTTTCATCTAACGAACTTTCCAAGCAGAGTTCATCGTCCTGAAGTCACTCCCTGCCAAGCTTTATCTATAAGGCCTATGCAATGGAAGACATTGAAGTGATCCTTCCAGAACTCTCTTAGGGTCAATGCAGAGTCATTGGTCATATCAAAGCACCTTTGAAACATTGCTTTGGTGTACAGTTTTTGAAGTTTTCAATGACCTGCTGGTCCATGGGCTGGATGAGAGGAGTGGATACATTACAGAGATGCACTATGAGGAGACGTTGAACGAACCAAACCTATGTCGGAGACGAAGACATGAGGTAACACGATTACGACATACAAAATACTGAGAGTCCTAGACAGGGCGGCGAGGGACACGCTGCAATTCTTATGTCAAGCTGCTTCATTCTGCGTTAGTGGTTCCCTAGCGCCCCCCTCCCACACACATAAGCGCCCACCCCACAACATAAGCGCCCACCCCACACATATAAGCGCCCACCCCACACACATAAGCGCCCACCCCACACACATAAGCGCCCACCCCAAATACATAAGCACCCACCCCACACACATAAGCGCCCACCCCACATGCATAAGCGCCCACCCCACACACATAAGCGCCCACCCCACATGCATAAGCGCCCACCCCACATAAGCACCCACCCCACACACATAAGCCCACCCCACATACATAAGCACCCATCCCACATGTATAAGCGCCCACCCCACACACATAAGCGGCCACCCCACACACATAAGCGCCCACCCCACACACACAAGCGCCCACCCCACACACATAAGTGCCCACCCCACACACATAAGCGCCCACCCCACACACATAAGCGCCCACCCCACACACATAAGCGCCCACCCCACACACATAAGCGCCCACCCCATACACATAAGCGCCCACCCACATGCATAGGCGCCCACCCAACACACATAAGCACCCACCCCACACACATAAGCGCCCACCCCACATACATAAGCACCCACCCACATGCATAAGCACCCACCCCACACATAAGCGGCCACCCCACACACATAAGTGCCCACCCCACACACAAAAGCGCCCACCCCACATACATAAGCACCCACACCACATGCATAAGCTCCCACCCCACACACACAAGTGCCCACCCCATACACACAAGCGCCCACCCCACACACATAAGTGCCCACTCAACACACATAAGCGCCTACCCCACATACAGGTGGGGATTTGAGGAAATTGAAGGAATGGACGAGATTGGAGAAGGGAATTACATAGTAGGTACAATTCAATCTGGGGAACATAAGGTAGTCATTGAAGCGATGTACAACCCACCACAGAACTGCAGGACAGAGTATAGGCTAGGTGGCCAAAGACTGCAAACCTCACTCAAGGAGAAAGATCTTGAGGTGAGTATATTACCGAGCACGTCTCCGGAAGCACACATCAACCAGATAACTGCTGCAGCATATGGGCGCCTGACAAACCTGAGAATAGCGTTCCGATACCTCCGTAAGGAATCGTTCAAGACACTGTACACCGTGTACGTCAGGCCCATACTGGAGTATGGAGCACCAGTTTGGAAAACACACCTGGTTAAGCACATCAAGAAATTAGAGAAAGTGCAAAGGTTTGCAACAAGGCTAGTTCCAGAGCTAAGGGGAATGTCCTACGAAGAAAGGTTAAGGAAAATCGGCCTGATGACACTGGAGGACAGGAGGGTTAGGGGAGACATGATAACGACATACAAAATACTGCGAGGAATTGAAACGGTGGACAGAGACAGGATGTTCCAGAGATGGGACACAGAAACAAGAGGTCACAATTGGAAGTTGAAGACTCAGATGAGTCAAAGGGATGTTTGGAAGTATTTGTTCAGTCACAGAGTTGTCAGGAAGTGGAATAGTTTGGCAAGTCGAGGTATGTTAAAGCTCATGG
This sequence comes from Cherax destructor, assembly GCA_009830355.1. NCBI lineage: Eukaryota > Metazoa > Arthropoda > Malacostraca > Decapoda > Parastacidae > Cherax > Cherax destructor. Next base: position 3,488 of record WNWK01015233.1, read on the forward strand.
AGCAGAGAGAGAGAGGACCTAATAGCGATCAGTGAAGAGGCGGGGCCAGGAGCTGTGTCTCGACCCCTGCAACCACAAATAGGTGAGTACAAATAGGTGACTCGCCTCCCGGTTGGGCACTCAAGACTGGCAGTTCATCTGCACCGCCTTCGGATGACGGACTCTCCGTACTGCCCGTGGTGTCCCTCACAGTCTGAGACTTTTTAGTTAGTTTGATATCTTTATTATGCACCCCATACCATCCTGTGGGAGGTAGTCAAAAGATTACAGAGGTACATAATGGGTCCAGGGACTGGGCCCCAAAGTTTGATAGCTGAGCAAGTTACAAAGGTAATGAACTCACAAGTTACAAAGGTAATGAACTCACAAGTTACAAAGGTAATGAACTCACAAGTTACAAATGTAATGAACTCACAAGTTACAAAGGTAATGAACTCACAAGTTACAAAGGTAATGAACTCACAAGTTACAAAGGTAATGAACTCACAAGTTACAAAGGTAATGAACTCACAAGTTACAAAGGTAATGAACTCACAAGTTACAAAGGTAATGAACTCACAAGTTACAAAGGTAATGAATCATGCAAGTAAATTTACTTACTTAAGTTTATACATAGTTACAATCATGAACAAATTATAAAGTAATAAGCAATTCAATAGTCTACACCCGGTCACAACTGTAATGAGTTATTGGTGCAAATATTAATTGTTGGGTCAAAACCAAAACACACACACACACACACACACACACACACAGTCGAGGATCAGGCAGAACTACAAAGAGACCTGGACAGGCTACAAGCCTGGTCCAGTAACTGGCTCCTTGAATTTAACTCTGCCAAATGTAAAGTCATGAATATCGGGGAAGGGCAAAGAAGACCGCAGACAGAGTATAGTCTAGGTGGCCAAAGACTGCAAACCTCACTCAAAGAAAAGATCTTGGGGTGAGTATAATACCGAGCACATCTCCTGAGGCACACATCAATCAGATAACTGCTGCAGCATACGGGCGGCTGGCAAACCTAAGAATAGCGTTCCAATACCTCACTAAGGAATCATTCAAGACTCTGTACACCATATACGTCAGGCCCATACTGGAGTATGCAGCACCAGTCTGGAACCCACACCTGGTCAAGCACGTCAAGAAATTAGAGAAAGTGCAAAGGTTTGCAACAAGACTAGTCCCAGAGCTAAGGGGATTGTCCTACGAAGAAAGGTTAAGGGAAATCGGCCTGACGACACTAGAGGACAGGAGGGTTAGGGAGACATGATAACGACATATAAAATTCTGCGAGGAATAGATAAGGTGGACAGAGACAAGATGTTCCAGAGAGGGGACACAGAAACAAGGGGTCACAATTGGAAGTTGAAGACTCCTATGAGTCAAAGGGATGTTAGGAAGTATTTCTTCAGTCATAGAGTTGTCAGGAAGTGGAATAGCCTAGAGAGCGACGTAGTGGAGGCAGGAACCATACATAGTTTTAAGACTAGGTTTGATAAAGCTCATGGAGCAGGGAGAGAGAGGACCTAGTAGCAATCAGTGAAGAGGCGGGGCCAGGAGCTATGAATCGACCCCTGCAACCACAAATAGGTGAGTACAAATAGGTGAGTACACACACACTCCTTGAATTTAACCCTGCCGAATGTAAAGTCATGAAGATCGGGGAAGGGTAAAGAAGACCGCAGACAGAGTATAATCTAGGTGGCCAAAGACTGCAAACCTCACTCAAGGAAAAAGATCTTGGGGTGAGTATAATACCGAGCACATCTCCTGAGGCACACATCAATCAGATAACTGCTGCAGCATACGGGCGGCTGGCAAACCTAAGAATAGCGTTCCAATACCTCACTAAGGAATCGTTCAAGACTCTGTACACCATATACGTCAGGCCCATACTGGAGTATGCAGCACCAGTTTGGAACCCACACCTGGTCAAGCACGTCAAGAAATTAGAGAAAGTGCAAAGGTTTGCAACAAGAGTAGTCCCAGAGCTAAGGGGATTGTCCTACGAAGAAAGGTTAAGGGAAATCGGCCTGACGACACTAGAGGACAGGAGGGTTATGGGAGACATTATAACGACATATAAAATACTGCGAGGAATAGATAAGGTGACTCACGAAATTGTAATGACACGATTGAAAAAAACCATACCACAGGTGGGGTTCGAACCCGCGGTCAGAGAGTCTCAAAACTTGCGCGACGGTCTAGAGTTTTGAGACTCTCTGACCGCGGTTTCGAACCCCACCCGTGGTATGGTTTAATAGATAAGGTGGACAGAGACAAGATGTTCCAGAGCGGGGACACAGAAACAAGGGGTCACAATTGGAAGTTGAAGACTCCTATGAGTCAAAGGGATGTTAGGAAGTATTTCTTCAGTCATAGAGTTGTCAGGAAGTGGAATAGCCTAGAAAGTGAGTACAAATAGGTGAGTACACACACACACATACATACACACACATGCACACGCCTGAGACGGTGGAACGCTTCCTACTGTGGTGCCCACGTTACCACTCTGCACGGACTATTCTGCGTGCGGCCTTGCGCACGTTTGGGGTGCAAACTTTTACCCTACCTCTCCTTCTCAATGGGAAGGAGTTTGATCCTCCAGACCGTCAGGAGATCTTGGCCTATACCTGCACATTCTTGCTGGCTTCAGGGCGCATTAGGGACATATGATAAGCAGTTATTGGTCAAACATCCTTCCACTTTGGTCAAGGTTTCTTTTCCGAGAGCTGGAAGGCAGAGCTCGATACGGCGCATGGTGTCAGTGGTCCTATAAACCCCAACAACAAAAAACAACAGCTGTGTTCTTGGGGGACTTCTAAACGGAAACTTTCAAGTTTCTATCTATTTACAAAGGATCTTTTGTTCCTTTTCTTTCATCGCCCAGCCTTGGGCAACCAATCTTCATCGTACCATCGAGAAGTCGGGCTCGATACGGCGTAAGCTGTCAGTGGCCCTGATAAACCCAACAAAGAAGAAAGAACATAGTGAATGTGTTAACTGTGATGGTGAGTGTGTTAACTGTGATGGTGAGTGTGTTAACTGTGATGGTGAGTGTGTTAACTGTGATGGTGAGTGTGTTAACTGTGATGGTAAGTGTGTTAACATAAAGGAGGAACACTGCAGCAGGCCTGTTAGCCCATACTAGACAGGTCCTTCACAGTCCATCCCACTAACAATATTTGCCCAACCCAATTTTCAATTCTGCCCAAGCAATAAGCTTTAACTGTGGTGGTGAGTGTGTTATCTGTGATGGTGAGTGTGTTATCTGTGATGGTGTTAACTGTAATGGTGAGTGTTAACTGTTATTGTAAGTGTGGTGAATGTGTTAACTGTGATGGTAAGTGTGTTAACTGTGATGGTGAGTGTGTTAACTCTAATGGTGAGTGTGTTAACTACTGTGATGGTGAGTGTTAACTACTGTGATTGTGATGGTGTTAACTGTAATGGTTAGTGTGCTAACTGTGATGGTGAGTGTTAACTGTGATGGTGAGTATGTTAACTGTGATGGTGAGTGTGTTAACTGTGATGGTGAGTGTGTTAACAACTGTGGTGGTGAGTGTTAACTACTGTGATGGTGAGTGTTAACTACTGTGATGGTGAGTGTTAACTACTGTGATGGTGAGTGTTAACTACTGTGATGGTGAGTGTTAACTACTGTGATGGTGAGTGTTAACTACTGTGATGGTGAGTGTGTTCACTGTGATACCTGGAGTTTACCTGGAGAGGGTTTCGGGTGTTTACCTGGAGAGAGTTCCAGGGTCAACGCCCCTGCGGCCCGGTCTGTGACCAAGCCTCATGTTGGATCAAAGCCTGATCAACCAGACTGTTATTGCTGGCCGCACGCAGTCCAACGTACGAACCACAGCCTGGCTGGTCAGGCACCGACTTTAGGTGCCTGTCCAGTGCCTGCTTGAAGACAGCCAGCCAGCCTGCGGCACCAGTCTGTGACCAGGCCTCTTTGTGGATCATGGTCTGATCAACCAGGCTGTTACTGCTGGTCGCACGCAGACTGATGTACAAACCACAGCCCGGCTGCTCAGGTACTGACTTCAGGTGCCTGTCCAGTGCCTGCTTGAAGACAGCCAGGAGTCTATTGGTAATCCCCCTTATAATAATAATAATAATAATAATAATAATAGTTTATTTAGACATGGTACAATGATAGACATGGTAGACATGATACATAGGTATAAATGAGATGTACATGCCAAAAGCCCCTAATATGCTGTGCATTGCGGGCACAGTATGCTGGGAGGCAGTTGAACAGTCTTTCAAATTCAAATTCAAATTCTTTATTTCAAGTAATACAAGGTGGGGGGTACTTATAGTTATACATTAAAGTTGATATTACAAGATGGCCAATAATATGCCTAGGTATGCCTAGGCTTTTCAGGCAGTCTTATGATAGGTCTTACTCAATAGCTATACAATGAATATACAGATTGTAAGGTTAGGTTAGGTTTACAAAATTTAGGTACTGGAATTTAAACATTGAGAATTTAACAATTAGTATAAGAAGTTAGCAATTAGTTTATATATTAATGATAAAGGTGATATATTGGCATAATATAGTTTCTATATTGGAGTATCTTAGGCAAACTTATGACTAGGTTAAGTATTATGAAGCAATAGTTGTATTAGAATTTTGGTTAGAACTGTGCAAATTAAGGGGAATCACAGATATCAATAAGTGTATTTTGCTGTGGTTAGTAATGTGCAAATTAAGGAGAATCACAGATATCAATAAGTGTATTTTGCTGTGGATATGTGCAAGATAAAGTAGTTTTCGTATGGTTAACTTCCGGTTGGGTGCGTAAGTGAGATAAGATGTTTTTTAACGGTGCTTTTGAAAATGGAGGTTGTGTCTGCAGTTCTAGAGTTTTCAGGCATGGAGTTCCAGATTTTAGGCCCTTTTATGCGCATTGAATTTTTGTATAGATTTAGTCGGACACGGGGAATGTCAAAGAGATGTTTATGTCTGGTATTATGTCTATGGGTCCTGTCACAACTGTCAAGAAAGTGTTTTAGCTCAGGGTTAAAGTTGGAATTAATGGTTCTATAAATGTAGATAGCAGAGTAGTAAGTATGGATGTTCTGGACAGTGAGTAGGTTTAGGTCTTTGAAGAGTGGGGGTGTGCTGCCTAGCGTTGGATTGTGTGATAATTCTTACTGCGGCTTTTTGTTGGGTTATTATTGGCTTTAGGTGGGTAATTGCTGTTGATCCCCATGCACAAATGGCATATGTGAGGTAGGGATAGATGAGTGAGTAGTATAGTGTGAGTAGGGCTGATTGTGGTACATAATACCGTATCTTAGAGAGGATCCCCACAGTTTTGGACACTTTCTTTGTTATGTGTTGGATATGGGTGCTGAATTTCAGGCTGCTGTCAAGGTGAAGGCCCAGGAACTTGCCTCGTTATGTCTAGCAATAGGTGTAGAGTTGATCTTAATGTTTAATTGTGGATCATCTGTTCTGTTGCCAAACATAATATAGAAGGTCTTATCAGTGTTGAGAGTAAGTTTATTGGCTGTCATCCATGTTGATATTTTTATTAATTGCGTTAACAATGGTATTAAGCGTGGCAAGGTTTGTGTGGGAGATGACATAAGTTGTGTCGTCAGCAAAGAGTATTGGTTTCAGGTGTTGTGATACATTGGGAAGATCATTGATGTATAAGAGGAAGAGCAGGGGACCAAGGACACTTCCCTGCGGTACGCCGGTGTCTAGTGGTAGTGTCATGGAGGATGTGTCTTTAATAGTGACATACTGGTACCTATTAGTGAGGTAGGATTTGAGGTATGCTAGTGCATGACCTCTTATTCCATAGTGGTCAAGTTTGTGGAGTAGGATGCCGTGGTTTACTGTGTCAAAAGCTTTCCTTAAGTCAATAAAAAGTCCTAGTGGATATTCCTTATTTTCAAGTGCTGTGTAAAGCAGGTCTATCATTTTTACTATTGCATCGTTAGTGCTTTTATTTTTCCTGAAGCCAAATTGGCAGGGGTTGAGTATGCTTTGTGTCGTTATAAACGAGTATAATCTCTTGTGCACAAGTTTCTCGAATATTTTGGATAGCAATGGTAGATTTGATTTAGGCCTATAGTTATTTACGTCTGTAGGGTCACCACCTTTGTGTATTGGTGTAACCCTTGCTGTTTTGAGTAGTGTTGGGAAGGTGCTAGTTTCTAATGATTTGTTAAAAAGTAAAGAAATAGGATATGAAAGGACATGAGCAGCTCGTTTGTATATTAAGGGTGGAACTTGAGACAGATGTCCTGATTTATTTTTAAGTGACTTGATTATCATGGAGACTTCAGTGGGTTCTGTAGGTGCAAGATATAAGGAGGATGGGAAATTCCCATCTAGGTAATCACTTGCTCGGGCATTGGTATCTGGAATTTTACTGGCAAGATTTGATCCTATAGTTGAGAAGAAGTCATTTATCTTGTTTACTGTATCAATAGGCTGTAGTGGTGTTTCGTTTGGTTTAGTTAAGACAATATCCCTATTTTTTTCAGTTTGTGGGTGCCCATAATCTGTGAGAGTGTTTTCCAGGTCTTTTTATATCTCCTCTTGTTTCAGTGAATCTGCTGGAGTAGTACAATTGTTTGGCTTTTTTATTAGTTTGGTGAGAACTGAGGAATAGTGTTTAACAAACTCCTTATGTATGAATCCCGTCTATATTGCTTCTCATATTGATGTTTCTTGTTAATGGATTTTAGTAAGTTGTTAGTTAGCCATGGGCAGCCTAACCGTTTATTCGTAATCTGTTTCATTTTTATAGGACAATGTTTGTTGTATAGTCTATGTAATTTATTAAGAAAGGTGTCTGTCCACTCATCGATACCCTTGGCATTTGGGAATTCTATAGCCCAGTCAACTGTGTCTAGCTCTGTTGTGAAGTTATTTATTGAACCTTGGTCATGGAGTCGGAATGAAACTTTGGTGTATTCTAGGGGCGGTTTACTAATGTTTGTTAAGAGGAAGGTGGGGTAGTGGTCTGTGGTGCTGTCTGTTATTATCCCCGATTTAAGGGGGGCTAGGATATTGGTCCATATATGGTCGATTATGGTTGCACTCGTATCAGTAAGCCTAGTTGGTTTGGTTATTGTTGGTATGAGAAGTGTGTTGTTCATATTGTTGATGAAATCGGTTACTGGCTGGTCATCTGGTAGGCCAAGGTTGATGTTGAAGTCTCCAGCTAAGATAAGGTGGTGTTTGTTCAATTGGTTGTTTGTTATTTGCGTTTTTAGTTGATTGCTAAAATTTGGGATGTTTGTATGAGGTATCCGGTAAATGGTCCCGATGGTTATGGGAGTCCTAAGGTTTTGTGCAGTAAATTTAGCAAAAATATATTCTCCATATTCATCATTATAGCAAATGGTGTCACAGCAGGATATTTCATTAGAGTAATAGATTGCAATACCTCCCCCCGCTTGATGTGGTCTGCAGTTGTGTATTGCTGTGTATCCTGGCAGCGAGTAGATATCTATTGTATCCTGCTTAAGCCAGGTTTCAGTAAGGACAATACATGTGAAGGTTGTTTTTAGGGAACCAAGGAGGGCAAGGAGGTCATCATAGTGTTTGCTTAAGGATCGGACATTGTAGTTAAGAACTGTTATACTTTTAGTAGTGTTTAGGACAGTGTGGGCTTGTGATGCTGTGTAGTAGAGGCAGTTATTTTCCAGTAAATTTTGAATGGGTGTTCGATTAAATAGGTTTAGATCAGGGTCGACGTGATCATTCATCATTTAGGTTAAATAGTGATTTTGTTATATCATGTATAGTGTGGTGAGTTATAGTACTGATATCTGTTGTAAGGGGATGTTTTGGTAAGTATATAACTAATGCACATTGGTCAAATAGAGTATAGTAACAAATAAACATAGTGGTCTTGGTATTGAGTATGTATTAAGCTAGTATGAAATAAAAAATTAGATATAAACTAATAAGATACAATTATCAAAAACAATGTAGCACCAATGAGTTTGGTATTGGTTATGTATTAAGCTAGAATGAAATATAGTACAGTAAAATTAAAGAAAAATTTAGATATAAACTAATAAGATTAAATTACTAATAACAATGTAGCACCAATGAGTTTGGTATTGGTTATGTATTAAGCTAGAATGAAAGTACAGTAAAAACTTACAAATTTATTTAAACTATTAAGTTTAAATTACAAAATTGGGTAGCACCAATGAGTTTGGTGTTGGTTATTTAATAAGCTAGAAGGTAATTAGATATAAACTAATAAGATAAAATTACTTATAACAATGTAGCACCAATGAGTTTGGTAATGGTTATGTATTAGGCTAGAATGAAATAAAGTACAGTAAAAATTACAAATATAGATAAACTACTAAATTTAAATTACAAAATTGTGTAGTACCAATGAGTTTGGTGTTGGTTATTCAATAAGCTAGAATGTAATTAGGTGAACTAGATATTACCTATGATATTAATATAGATAATAAGATAGTTGTAGCACAAGACTGTTACTTGTAATTGCACTAGAGAATAGTTGCAATAGAAATAAAGGTATAATACAGGTTTATAAAAAAGTATAATAAAAAAAAAAAACAGGGGCAAGGAATGGTATACAGTAGATATTAAAATAAGTAAAATGGGATTTTTTAGCACAGGTTATTAAAAAGTATAATTGGTAAGGATAGGGCAATGATGTTGCAGCTGTGTATGGAAGCTTGGATCTTGGCAATGATAGGTTAATAAAAATAAAGGTATAAAATAAGATTGAGCAATGAAGTATAAAAAAAATGGGGCAATAATAATTATAAAATAAAAATTGTGCAATAAAGCTTGAATAATAAGGGGATTTTATAGTTATCAAATACAATTAAGGTTATGAGGTAGAATTAAGACTATGAGGTAGAATTAAGACTATGAGGTAGAATGGTAGTTGGATACAGTGGTACCTCGACTTACGATATTTTTTCATTCCAGAATGCTGTTCAAGTGCCATTACCAAACGAATTTATCTCCTTAAGAAATGTTGTAAAATAGACTAGTCCTTTTAGATCCCCAAAATTACACTTACAAAAGCATTTAAAAAAATAAACTTACATAAAAGGGTGAGTTTGGGGACCATCGTAAGTCGAGGTACCACTGTATAAGGTAAAAATTTAATGGTAAGAGGGTATTGGAATTTTGGGAACAAAATTTAAAGATGGTTCATAACACTAATCGTGGATAGTGGGTTTACTACATATTATTCTAATTCTGTTAACCCAGCCTCACTCAGGAATCTTTTAAGTTCATGTTCTGTTGCAATGAAATACCTCTTCCCAGTGGGCTGTTTCCTAACTGCGATTTTACCATCCCTCACAAAGCACTGATGAATTTTTTGGGCATTGCGTAATTTTCTTAAACGATAAAGGAGGTTTTGTCTTGTTTTGGTAAGGCACTCGTTCACATAGACATCAGATTTCATAGTTATGGATGTTTTTAGTAGGTTGTTTCTTTGCAAGCTGGTATTGAATTTTAATAGCACTGTTTTTTTCCCTGCTTGGTAGCCCATCAGTTTGCAATCTTTTAGTTCATCACTACGTATGTTTATGCTAAGGTGGTCCTTGAAGAGTTGTAGGGCGGCCTCCATGCATGTCTCTTGGGTGACTGTAGGTGGGAGATGTTTGCTATTAACTATAACAGCGTCACCTAGCTATTGTTGGTCGTTATGGTCTTGGAAGGGTTTGATAACATCAGTAAGTTGTAGATCCACTCGTGATCTTTCTTCTATGATGTTCTTGTTCAGCTGGGTGACTTGATCTTTCAGAGTGTTGATGGTGTCTACAGACTGGGTGTGGGTGTTGCTTAGTTGTTCTAGAGTGGTTAGTTTGTCTTCCAGAGTTGTGATCTTGATGAGATACTGTGCGTTGGAGGTTTTAAGCTCCTGCATTTCCTGGGTAAGCTTGGTGATTGTTTGATTCTGGATCATAAGGAGTTTAGCTATCTCTGGGTCATTAATCTTCTTAACATCAAATCCATGGAAAGAGTTATCTTGGACTGTGGCGGCGGCCATTATTGTTGTTGTCTTGCGGGTGTTGTGATGGTGCAGGCGTTTGGGGGTTGAGGCCTGGCTGGCAGTACGAGAAGTTTTCCTTGTAGAAATGCTGCTCTCACCTGGGATGTTAGGAGTTCTTGGCTGTTTACTGGATCTTCTGTTGTTGCTATGACCCTTGGCCATTGACCGTGGCTTCAGATGAATAGTAGGCGATGTGGAATGGGTGAATGTTGTGGAGTATCACTTCAGTGGCAGCGGGGCAGGTGGTGGTAACACAAGTCCTATTAGTTGGTGATTTTGTGTATTTTTGGGTGATTACTGTAGTTGATTTATATCATTCTGGGTATCCACATATGTTAGTGTTATGTGGGTCTTGATTAGGCCATCACAGGGCTGCTGGGCACTTCAGGTGGAAGTAAAAGTAGAGGACAAGGTTCTTGCTGCTTGCTGCCGCTGCCGCAATATTAGTGTCTTGGGCCCCGGGCACTTATTGTGTTGTCTCTCAGTGTACTCGTGGCACCCCTTCTTTTCATTGGGGAAATGTTTCATCTCCTGCCGAGTCTTTTGCTTTCGTAGGGAGTGATTTTCGCATGCAAGTTTGGTACTAATTCCTCTAGGATTTTCCAAGTGTATATTATCATGTATCTCTCTCGTCTATGTTCCAGGGAATACAAATCAAGAGACTTCAACTGTTCCCAGTAATTTAAGTGCCTTATCATACATATGTGTGCCGTGAAAGATTTTTGTACACTCTCCAGGTCAGCAGTTTCGCCTGCCTTGAAAGGGGCAGTTACTGTACAGCAGTATTCCAGCTTAGAGAGAAGCAATTTGAAGAGAATCATCATGGGCTTAGCGTCCCCAGTTTTGAAGGTTCTCATTATCCAACCTATCATTTTCCTAGCTGACGCATCAAAATTCGCGATAGCATAATTTCGTCAGTTTTCCATCAAATTTCGTACTTTTTGTTTTATTACCTTTAGAAAAAGATTCTCCCATTTCATAAGAAAAAATAACAACAAAAATTTTTGAAATTCTTGGACCCTGGTGCACACTTTGAAATTTGGCCTCTGGACCCTGAAAGGGTTAATGTCACCTTTGCACCATTTATAACATTTCTGGTATATTTTTAAATGTTTATTTAGTAGTGTACAGTAGGGCCCCACTTTTCGGAGTTTCGCCTTACGGCATTTCGTTCATACAGCGAGTTCAAATTATGACCAAAACTATATGGCGAGCGGTCTTTCATTTTCCATGAGCACATCTCTCTATTAAGTAATAATCACTCTTGGGCACATTAAATGTCCTATTTTACGTCAAAATAGACATTTTCATTAATCCATCTATGATATTTTCTTCAAAATTATATAAGAAACACATTACATAGCATATAAACATGCTGTTTATATACTATGGAGGTGTTGCCGGGCGGAGGGAAAACATTACGTAATAGTACTAATAATAATCACTCTTGGGCACATTAACCCTTTGAGGGTCGGTCCCGTACTAGTACGTCATTGCAGCCAGGGTCGGTCACGTACTTGTACGCCTAAATTATAGTGCCTTCAAATCTGGTGGAAGAAAGCTGGCAGGCCTACATATGAAAGAATGGGTCTGCGTGGTCAGTGTGCACAGTATAAAAAAATCCTGAAGTACACAGTGCATAATGAGAGAAAAAAAACTCCGACCGTGTTTTTGGTTTAAAACAGCGACTTTCGAGTGTATTTTCGTATGGCATTTATGGTTGTATTCTCGTTTTCTTGGTCTCATTTGATAGAATGGAAGATATATTACAGAAATAGTGATGATTTTGATTGGTTTCACAATGACAAGTACGTACCTTGAAATTGAGCTTAAAGTAGCGAAAATGTTTGATTTTTGCCGACGTTCAAGAGTAAACAAATCATGCCACACATCCAATACACGTCAACTGGTGAGTCTAATATTCTTTCACAAGTGCACCGGGTGGCCTGGTGGTCTGGTGGCTTGAGCTCTCGCTTCACACACGGAGGGCCCGGGTTCGATTCCCGGCGGGTGGAAACATTTCGACATGTTTCCTTACACCTGTTGTCATGTTCACCTAGCAGCAAATAGGTACCTGGGTTGTTAGTCGACTGGTGTGGGTCGCATCCTGGGGGACAAGATTAAGGACCCCAATGGAAATAAGACAGACAGTCCTCGATGACGCACTGACTTTCTTGGGTTATCCTGGGTGGCTAACCCTCCGGGGCTAAAAATCCGAAGAAATCTTATTATTATTATTATTCAGTAGTATATATAACAGTAAATCTTCTATTTTTTGTGAGAATAAAAATTCAAAATGGAAAACAAAAATAATGTAAGAGGAGCCTTGAGATGTGACTAATGAACAGATAAAATGTTATTTTAGTGCCAGAAATGTCTGTCTTGTTTATTCTGGACCCCATTTTCAAATTGGCATCTTTTGAAAAAAAGATAAGTGCTCAATATAGCTAGGGATAAAAAGCAGATAAAAAAAGTAAATTAAAACACAGTACGTACATACAATACATACCTTAAAATATGATGCTGTTCATCCTTCCCTTACACAATTAAACAAAGCCACAAATGTTCCACTTAACATAACGCTCAATGGTTCACCCATCACAAGACTCACAAAGGGAAAATTCCTAGGAATCCACCTTGACAGTAGCCTTAAATTCCAAACACACATACAACAAATTTCCAAGAAAATCTCAAAGACAGTAGGCATATTATCAAAGATACGCTATTATGTGCCACAATCAGCTCTCCTTGCACTATATCATTCACTTATCTACCCTTATCTCACCTATGGAATCTGTGCATGGGGATCAACAACATTAAATCACCTTAGACCACTCATAACCCAGCAAAAGGCTGCAGTCAGGATGATAACAAATTCCCACTCTAGACAGCATACTCCACCAATATTCAAAAGTCTAAAACTACTCACCGTAAAGAACATTCATACTTATTCTTGTGCCTACTACATACATAAAACTCTGCACTCTAATATAAACCCTCCGCTCAAAATTCTCCTCACCAACTTTAATAGGACCCATGACCACAACACAAGACACAGATCACTTTTTGATATACCCCGAGTCCATATCAACCAATGTAAAAATTCTATGCACATAAAGGGCCCCAGAATCTGGAATTCATTACCAGTAAATATTAAGATAACCTTGTCTGAAAATCAATTTAAGACTCTTCTCAAAAACCACCTACTCACCCTAAACTAAATACTCATACTGTAAACTACTTTCAAAAATGCTCAATATTATTTTCCTATAAGATAATTTCAATTTTTACTATTATGTTACCGTCTACTCACCCAAAACTAAATACTCATACTATAAATTACTTTAAAAAATGCTCAATGTTATTTTCCTTAAGATAATCTCAATTTTATATTACCATCCTCCTAAACACTTGTTACAGTTTAATATCATCATATTGTAATTTTAACAGTATAATATCATCATATTGTAATTTGAAATCAAATATATAACTAGAATAAACTCAATAAATTTCTCTAATATTATGTACATAGTCTATAAGTCATTAGATTAAGCTGCCCCTAATGCCATGGCATGTCAGTGGCTCTCCTTGCACTTCAGTTTATGATTGTAACTACCAATATCTATGTAAAATTGCAATGAAATAAAATTTACTTTACTTTACTTTAATATAAGAATATGACAATAATGGTGAAAAAGTAGTAAAAACACCGAACATAATGAACAGTGACTCAACTGAAAGCCAATGAAAATGTGGAACACAAAAAAATGGGAGCAAATATTAAATATGTTGAGAGATTGTGGCTATGACTAGCAAGGTCTCTTCTTTGAAAACTTAAATAATCATTATTTTTTTTATATATGATGGGGTCCACCTCTAGTGCAAATTGTGGGACCCATTACCTCAGAAAAGTGAATAAAAAAGCTTTGAGGAGAAATATTTATTGAATTTCTTCCTGAAGCCATTTGAATATTCCACTTCTACTACCACCCCATCTTTTAATTTATATTTTATCTTAATTTGTTATTTTGCCCCTTGATACGATTCCTCTTTTGTCCAGGTATGTAAGTCCCATAAAAGTGTGAAGCATTAATGGCATAGATTGTGTACTCCTGGATCAATGACTGATTATGATAAAGCTGCTAAAACGGCTGTGAATAGGGTATTGGGTCATAAGGTGGAATATTTCAGAGAAACAATTGAATGGTATATGTACATATATGAATGTGCGGTTTTTTTTATAACTGTTAATTGTTTCCAAAGTAGATATTTTCCACAGTCAGTAAGAAGGGCTTTGGTTTGACCCCTCCTCAGGAACACTTCCCTTGATTTGAGAAACATGTCAGACTACTGTACTGTTTCAAATCTTACATTTCTTTCAAAATTGAAAGAACGTGCTGTTCTAGATCAATTGTTTCCTTTCTGCAGTGGAGTAATGTTTTACTGTGTGTTCAGTTTGCATATTAACCATTTCATTCAACTGAGACAGCTTTGTAAATTTTTTATAATGATTTGGAGTTGAACACTTGTCAAGGATATGTGTCACTGCTAGTTTTAATCTCTGCTGCATTTGATTCTGTTGATCATAGATTACTAATAAATGACCTTATCAGCTTGGGCCTTAGGGGTACTGCATTATTGCTTCTGAAATCGTGTCTCTCTGGTTGGTCATATCCAGTAGTACAGTGACTGTATCTGAGCTTTCTCCTTTGCTCTGTGGCATTCTTCAGGACTCTGTTGTTGGACTGGTATTGTTTACTATTTATGTTAGTGGCATAACCTTATTGTTAGATGCCCATGGGGTTAATTATAATTTTTATACTGACAATACACAAGCTAACTTCCAGGTTTTGAATGTGAAAAATGCAAATATCCATTCTAGTTCTTTTTTCTTAGATATTCAGATTTGAATGACAAACAGAAAATTGGAATTAAATGAGGGTAATACATAGACTTTGATTGTCATTGGAAATTTCTGAGAAATACAGATTGGAGATGTTTTGGGCCCTCTGATTGTGACCTTTATCAGTTTGCAACATGTTGGATCAGTAAAGGATTTGGGTATCTACCTGGATTCTTCATTGTCATTTGTTGTTTATATTAACTAAATCATTAAGTCTTACTTTTTTTTATTCGTAATCTGTATGCAGTCACAAAATATATTCCTTTTCTTCTTTCTTCCTTCTTATTTTTTCATATTTTTCGTCCTCCTTTTTTCTTTGACCTTTTTCTTCTTCTTTATCTTCTCCTTCCTCTTTTTTTTATCTACTTGTTCTCCTCCTCCTACCTTTCCTTCTTCTTATCTCTAGTTCAGCAAGAATAGGAAACACATCTATCTCATGCTCAGCAGAAGGGGAGATCAAGCCTCTGCCTAGTCCTTATCCTTATCCATGTAGTTTTCTTCTCAAATTACTCTTTGCTGAAAAGACTTCTATTAACATTTAAAGCTATTAAGCTTAATAAACCCAAGTACAGTGGTACCCCGGTTTACGATATTTTTTCGTTCCAGAATGCTGTTCAAGTGCCATTACCAAATGAATTTATCCCCATAAGGAATAATGTAAAATCGACTAGTCCTTTTAGCCCCAAAATACACTTACAAAAGCATTTAAAAATAAACTTACATAAAGGGCGAGTTTGGAGACCATCAAACAGGTACCACTGCACACTGTTTATATACAGTGGACCCGAGTTACGTACACCCGAAATGTACAATTATGTAAGATAATATTGTAAGTGCTTGTGGAAGTGTATTTTTGGGGGTCTGAAATAGACTAACCTAAGTGACATTTCTTATGGAGTAAATTCGTTCGGTAATGGCACTTGAGCATGATTCTGGAATGAAGTTTTATGATACTGGGGTCCACTGTATATGTAACTTTATATTTGGCTCAGGAATATTTCTACTTGTCTGCCTACCCTCTTCAGGCTAATTGAGTCTTACACCTGGAGGGTGTTTCGAGGGTCAACGCCCCCATGGCCCAGTCCATGACCAACCTTGTACTAGTGAGAAATCATTTACAGAAAAACCCTTTTCTGTAAATGATTACCAGTGTCTCTAAACCTTCCACTGTCTCCCACAGATATGCGTTGTTGATGCCAGTTGTCAGCCAGTAGATCATGTCCTAAGGCATAGCACTGTCAAATATGCTGTGAGCAGTAAATTTTGGGCTAGGCATAAGAAAATAGATCTGTACTGCTGATGTGCAGTTTAAAATTCCTGCCTAGCACAGTTCCTGATGGGAAAAGCAAACTTCTGACGTTGTCTTTGATTTATATTAACGAATTTGAGATCTTTCCTAACATGGTTAAAAGCATCTGATGTAGGGTTGTAACCCTGGAAATTTATAGGCAGCACAATATGTGAAGTTTAGCAACAGCCTTTGTATCAGTTTGATAGAGTACAGTGGACCCCTGCCTAACGAGCAAAATTCATTCCAGAAGCCTGCTCAAGTGCCATTACCGAACGAATTTACGTCCTTAAGAAATAATGTCACGTAGGTTAGTTTATTTCAGACCCCAAAAATACACTTCCACAAGCACTTACAATATTATACTTACATAATTGTACGATTTCCGGGTGTTCGTTAGGGGTCCACTGTATAGTAAAATTGCTCATTAAAGGACTAATATGGAAGAGGGATGTAGATAATCCCGATTGTCCACAAATCCCAAATTATAAAATCAATATTTCATGATCATCTGGTTGTTTTCTGGAGCAGTGAATTTGGTCCATTAACCCTTTCAGGGTTGAGACCCCCAATCCTTAACTCGTTTTCAGGGTTGAAACATTTTCGGAAAAAAAAAAAAAATTCTTATGAAATGATAGATAATCTTTTTCCGATCATAATGACACCAAAAGTATGAAATTTGGTGAAAAACTAACGGAATTATGCTCTCGCAAAGTTAGCGGTATCGGCGATATTTACGCATCGGCGATTTCGCCCACTTTGACCCCTATTTTTGGCCAATTCCAATGTCTCATTCTAATAAAATTATAGCTATTTTTCTAGAATTCCATTTGTTCTATCGATTGAGTACAAGAAACCACCAATTTACCGATTTCAACTACTCAATAAAATGGTCAGAAATTGGCAATTTGGCCAATTTCACACAAATTTCAAAAGATGCTAATTTCAAAATAGGGTCCAGAATAAACAAGACAGACATTCCTGTCACTAAAATAACATTTTATCTGTTCATTAGTCATGTCTCCAGGCCCCTCTTACATTACTTTTGCCTTCCATTTTGAATTTTTATTCTCACAAAAAATAGAAGATTTTCTGTTATGTATACTACTACATCATTGTAAAAACGGTATAAATAATATCAGCGCACTTGTACAAGCATATTAGACTTGTCAGTTGATGTGTATTGGACGTGTGGTGTGATTTGTTTACTCCTGAACATTGGCAAAAATCGAACATTTTTGCTACTTTGCACTCAATTTCAAGGTACATACTTGTCATCGTGAAACCAATCAAAATTATCTCTATTTCTGTAATATATCTTCCATTCTATCAAATGAGACCAAGAAAACGAGAATACAACCATAAATACCTTACGAAAATAGACTGCAAAGTCGCTGTTTTAAACCAAAAACACAGTCAGTTTTTTTTCCTCATTATGCACTGTGTGCTGCAGGATATTTTTTATACTGCGCACACTGACCGCACAGACCCATTCTCTCACATCTAGGCCTACCAGCCTTTTCCCGCTTGATTTGAGGGCGCTAGAATTTATTCGTACATACTAGTACGTCAAACACCCTGGTGCGTAAGATGTACTAGTACGTCAAAAACCCTGAAAGGGTTAATGCAGAAGACAAACAGGAACTATGAAAATGAGTATTGTAACCTGAAGTACTACAGCACAGTACTGTATAGTAATTTTATGGGACTCTACATAATTTACAGTATACAGTAAGCCCCCTCTTATATGGCAGGTTAGGTTCCAGGCTACTGCCGGAAAGCAGACTTCGCCGAAAAGCAGAACTCCATTTTTTCCATTTATAAATGCATATAAATGCCAGATAACAAGTTTACACTAACATATATTAAGTTAGCAATAGAACTAGGCATTAAAAAGTAAAATACACACACAGTACACTCTTTATTTAAAAGTTGTAGTCTTAATGTATGGCAAAAGGTGAGTAGTATTTACTGTAAGAAGTCAGGTGTGGTAGCCCTCCTGGCCACTCCACCCACACATACTATGCTACGATGCTTAAAGCTCCCTAGAGTGATAAAATGCATATACAGTGGTACCTCGAGTTACGATATTTTTTCGTTTGAGAATGCTGTTCAAGTGCCATTACCAAACAAATTTATCCCCATAAGGAATAATGTAAAATAGACTAGTCCTTTTACACCCCAAAAAATATACTACAAAAGCATTTAAAAAAATAAACTTACATAAAAGGGCGATTTTGGGGACCATCGTAACTCGAGGTACCACTGTATTGTACAGTCATCCCTCGGTTTTCGATTTTAATCCGTTCCGGATGGATCGGCTAAAGCAAAATCGGCGAAAACCAAAACTATTTTCCCCATAAGAAATAATGGAAATTCAATTAATCCGTTCCAGAAACCCAGAAGTTTGGAAAAAAAAAATTTTTGGGGCCTTAAAGATAGATTTACATGCACAAATGAATGAACTGAATGTGGCACTTACCTTTATTGAAGACTGATGTTGCTGGATGGGAAAGAGGGAAGAGGGAGAGAGAAGAGACCCTAATTTTGGAAGGAAATCCTCCATAAGGACTCAGTTACCAAGTCCTTATCCGGGGTCACTTCCCGCATGCCTGCTACACTACCTCCCTGCCTACACTCCTCCCTGCCTGCTACACTCCCTCCGTGCCTGCTACACCCCTTCCTGCCTGCTACACTCCCTGCATACATGCTACACTCCCTGCATACATGCTACACTCCCTGCATACATGCTACACTCCCTGCATACCTGTTACACTCCCTGCATACATGCTACACTCCCTGCATACCTGCTACACTCCTGCATGCATGCTACACTCCTGCATACCTGCTACACTCCTGCATACCTGTTACACTCCCTGCATACATGCTACAATCCCTGCATACCTGTTACACTCCCTGCATACATGCGACACTCCCTGCATACATGCGACACTCCCTGCATACATGCAACACTCCCTGCATACATGCTACACTCCCTGCATATATGCTACACTCTGCATACCTGCTTTCACTCCCTGCATGCGTGCTACACTCCCTGCATGCATGTACACTCCCTGCATGCATGCTACACTCCCTGCATGCCTGCTACACTCTTAAACTCCATCGTGTTTCTCACTTTCACTATCATATTTTTCTATTATTTCTTTCTTCATTTCTACAGTGTTCCTCACTTCTTACCAAAGAAGTGGCACTAGGAGCTTTCTTTGGGCCCATGGTAGCTTATTTAGTAGTCATACACACAATCAAGGCCCAAAAACAATGGATTGTTAATAAATGTTTTGTATAAACTCCTGGGATGATGTTCACTCAAGCTCAAACATGCTAGACTGCGTGACAATGTGCATGGAGGTGCGTGGTGGCGGCCTACGCCTTTGTATGTGCGGCACTGGTGGACAGGTCCCATACGGTACAAACTAAAACAATCAGCTAAAACTAAGACAAATTTTCCCTGAAAGTCACTAAAACCAAAATCGGCTAAACGGGACAGGAGTGAAAACCAAGGGATGACTGTAGTCTTAATGGCTTTAATGTAGGTGAGAGGTGAAAAGTATTTATTTGTAGAAGGTCGTGTGGGAGGTAATATCCTGCCTGGCTCACTCCCACCTACTATGACATTAAGCGCCCTAGAGCCATAAAATGCATATACATACCTCATTACTACTTTAAATATTTGTAGTCTTAATGTAGGTGAGAAGTGAGTAAGCAAGATAAAAACGAATAAACAAGAGAGAGTAAGATAGAGCCGCAGATACTTTTGTAAACAAACCGACTAGTTGGTTGATAGCATGTTCATATAAACACTTACTGTGTACAAGTTGCCTCCAGTGGTACAATAGGAATAAATAAAGACCAACACTTCTATTCTCATGTAATTTTAGAAGAAATAATGTCGACAAATTATTATCATTATTATTATTTATTATTATTATTATTACAGATTATTATTAAAGTAATATACTCCGACATTTAATTAAAGCTCCCCAGAGCGTAAAATGACAGTGGACCCCGAAAGTTACAAACACCCTGAAATCGTACATTATGTACAGTGAACCCTCGCCATTCAAACACTCCAAACTCCCCTTTTATTTAAGTTTATTATTGTAAGTGCTTTTATAAGTGTATTTTGGGGGTCTGAAATAGACTAATCTAATTTACATCATTCCTTATGGGAATAAATTTGTTTGGTAACAGCACTTGAACAGATTCTGGAATGAAGAATGTTCGAATGGCGAGGGTCCACTGATAATATTATAAGTGCTTTGTAGTGTATTTTGGGGGTCTGAAATGACCAACCTACTCTGACATTATTTCTTAAGGGAGTAAATTCGTTCGGTAATGGCACTTGAGCAGGCTTCTGGAATGAATTTTGTTCATTACTCGGGGTCCATTACAACACAGTCCATGCTGTAGACCCTGTGGTTTAGCGCTTCTATTTGATTATAATAATAATAATATACGTACAGTCCATGCATTAATTACCTTAAATATTTGTAGAAGTAATGTTCGGTGAGAGGTGAGTTTTATTTGTAGGAAGTCAGGTTTGGGAAGTATGGGTAGCCAACAGGAAAACCTCCTCCCTCCCCACCCACACGTAATGTAAACAAAATAGGTAACGCGCCCGGGTTTTATCACTTTGCATGTGTACAAGTTGTCTCAAGTTGATACAGTAGAATAAATAATGAGAAACACTCCCATTCCCACGTAATCACCATTTTTAGAAGAAATGACGCCTGAGTGGGCAACAGAAGGAATAATTTATTTCTCCCAGGGAATATTATAATGAAGTTTTCTGATGTTGGACTCAAATGCCTGGCTACCACATCTCATATTTATGTTAATTTATTCACTGTGGGGTGTATTTAGGGTGGATTTTGGAAAAACCCATATTAACGGGGTAAGTTTACTTTGGTACAGGTACACAAGTATAAATTATCAAATTTAATAATAAAAGGGTACGTATGTAGTCTGCCTGGGCTACATACCTACACCTACCTACATGTGGCCCAGAGTCATATTATTACCATCGACATACCATGTTCACTGAGTTTTAAACATTTTTTCCCAAAATTTCCTTTAGAAAGCCATCATAAACAAAGGGGGGAAGAAAAGAATAATTTAGGAGAATTGTACACAAAAGTTATGGGATTAAGGGGGGTGACATAATGTTTCCCTCCCGGTACCACACCCCCATAGTATACAGTGGACCCCCCAACGAAAAATTCATTCCAGAAGCCTGCTCAATGCCACACGAACGAATTTACTTCCTTTAAAAATAATGTCACGTAGGTTAGTCTATTTCATACCCCAAAATACACTTTCCCCAAGCACTTACAAAATACTTACATAATTTTACGATTTTGGGGTGCTCGTTAGCGGTCCACTGTATAAACATAAAATGTTTTTATGCTATGTAACGTGTTTCTTATATAATTTGGAAGAAAATATCATAGATGGATTAATGAAAATGTCTATATTAATGTAAATAAGACATTAATGCCCAAGAGTGATTATTATTAGTACAGTGGTACCTCATATATTATGCAGCCCTAACTCTGAACAATTATGTGGCAGTATTTCAGTGCTTTTGTAAGTGTATTTTTGGGTGTCTGAAACGGATCTATCTATTCACATTATTCCTATGGGAAACAAATTCATCCAGATCCAGCACCTCAAATGTTTCAAAAGAAATTAACCCTCCATAGTATGAAAACAGCATATTATATGCTGGTAACATGTTTCTTACGTAATTTTGAAAGAAAATATCATAGATGATTAATGAAAATGCCTATATGATCTAAAATAAAAGATAACATTTAATGTGCCCAAGAGTGATTATTATTCACATGGAGATGCGCCTGAGAAATAAACAAACCGGTGTGCGCGCCGTATTTGAAAGACCGTCGATATATAAAGTTTTGCCATAATTTGAACTCGCCGTATTAACAGAACGTCAAAGGCAAACGCTGAAAAGCTGCATTCACTGTAATTTTACTTGTCCTTTTCATGGTGGAGAGAGGTGGTATAACCCACTGTGACTAATACTACGGTGACCAGAAACAACTCTTTATTCTGGAGTCAGAGGTTGCAGCTTCACTAGAAAATATAGTGGAACCCTGATAACGAAAAATTCATTACATTACTCATCTAATTCTACTTCCTTAAGAAAATGTCATTTAGAGAATTATTCAGACCTCAAAAATACACTTCCACAAGAATTTACAATATTATAATTACATAGTTGCACGATTCCGGGGTGTTCGTTAACCAGGGTTCCACTGTAATGTAAAGGGTTCTAAATACCATAACTGAGGTACTACTAAACAACCAGTGGTAAATTGTTTTAATTCATACTACACAACCGTCGCATCACCATCTAGTAGTAAGCTACCAGCTGCATCAAATACCTTAACACAGATTCTTGACTACCAGCATGTTATACCAATAAAGTTGAGCACCCAAATAGTTGTCAATCAGTAAGTATCCATGACTTCGTGCAAAAGAACTACAGGTTAAACGAATTAAGACAATCGCCCAGATAACATCCCGCCTAAGTTCCCAAGATGGAAAATCGAACTGGCAATCCCCATTGCCACATAAATTTGTCCATCACCACTATCACAGTGCCAGAGGGGGTTCAAGGAGGCCAGAGTTACTCCTATCTTCAAGAAAATAGCAGGTCTGATGTCAAATCAGTAAATTAAGTTAGTATACCTCCAGTGTAATATCCAAAATTGTGAGTGGGCGGTGTAATATCAAGTAGTTAAATATCTTAGTGACAACAACATTCTTCATATACCAAATCAGGCTTTAGGAGATTCACCAATCGACACCCTCTCCTCAATTAACTGATGGATTACAAGGAGAACTGAAATGGGTTCATAGAATCATAATAGTAACTTGATCCAAAGGCTTTGATAATGTCAACCACAATATATTATAAAGAAACTCAAGCTATCGTGAGAGTTCCATAGACTGGTTTAAGTCCCATCATAGCAACAGGAAACAAATTCGGTTGAAAATAACAAACGAATCAGAACCATCGCTTGATGTTACATGAGTCTCTGGCGTGAAGAGCCCTGGTTCCTTTATTATTCCTGTATACAAATGATATTCATCAGTGTCAAGTACAACCCTACTGTATGCGGATGACAGTGCCTGTTAGTGTCAGGTAAAGATCCACAAGATATAATAAAGTATTAACACTGGAACTGAGTCCTGCAATTGGTTAGACAACAAACTATCACATCTAGGGAAAACAGAATATACTCTCTTGCCACAATAAACTGAGCAGGGTAAATAATTTTAATGTCCGATGTAATGGGAATCCATCACTGAAGCCAGTAAATATTTGGGAATCCCCAATCACAGGCGTCAGGAGAAATTTGATAGGGAACATAGGCAAAGAAAGGGAATGCCAGACTGAAGTCTCCCCACAGACAAGCACAGTGCTTCACCACTCACTGAGGCTCAATAGAACCCTAAGGACACTTCTTATAACGTCATATGAATTACTGGGTTTCATGGTACTCTGCCTTGACAAAAACTGAAAGATAAGCTGCAACTAGAACAACAAAGCAGATCATCCTAATCCAAATCATATATGCCAAATCATATAATAATTACAATCACTGGATATACAATATTGAAGACAGAGTAAAACAACTTAAATTAAATCAAGTTTATAAAACACACAAACAAATAACCAGAATATCTTGTTACTAATTTTATTTGTATTGAATCAGTTATATCATAGTACTAGGGCAGAGCACAACTTTTTGTAGTTCCCACAGTCAGTGGCCAGGTTTCAAACACCTTTATTGTACAGCATGTATGAATGGAACAGACTGCCCACAGAAATAAAGCCAGCCTACAGCATGAGCCAGTTCATGAAGAGAACCAGCAAGTCTTAATGAATGTAGCGACAGAAAGGAGGAGAATGATTTTATATTTTTTTAGCTAACACACATGTATATAAAATAACTCTTTTACCTTATTCTAGTATGTTATATCCTTTTATATGAACATATAACCTAGAATGTAAAATATTAAAGTATAAAAGGACCCTAATGGAATAAGTCACTCTGTCTGACTGGGTTATCCTAGGTTCTCTAACACATGTAAGGATAAATGTATGTAAAATGTATCGGTGTATACCTGAATAACTCATTTATCATTTACTCAAGATGTAGAGGTTTGAAAGACATAGAGGGCTGGGAAGATGTAGAGGCCTGGAAGATGGGAGGCTAAAGATGTAGAGGACCTGAAGATGTAGAGGGGTCAGAAGATGTAGAGGGCTGAGAAATGGAGCTGAGAAGACATGGAGGGTGAGTATGTAGAGAGCTCAAGACATGAGGGCAGAGTATGTGGGGTTGGACTGAGAATAGGACTGAAAACCACATGTTTTCCTGCTTTTAGGAATACAGACTGTGCACTTACTTAATAGTCTAATAAAGCTCTACACAAAATGTCTAAAACTATAAAATTAAAGATGAATGATAAGTGTGTGTGGAATAAGCACAAACAGTAAATCATGCAGGTGTCAAGGTCTAGGTAACAATGAAACAGAGCCACGTCCTGCTTAGACCTACTGACAAAAACAGAGTTAGAAGATCAGTCTAATACTTCTGGGAGAGAGTCAACCAGACACCATCACTGGACAAAATGCAGAATTACAGACTTGTCCATTTTGTTCATTAGAGCATTTGTCTAGCCAATATTTTTTGTTGAACTTGTTGAATCATTACTATAGGTTTACTTACTTGTAAATTAGCCATCTAATTTAAACCACTTTGTCATGTTTAATTGGACTATAAAATGAATTTTACATTTGTATTTGGTTTTCTGTGCACAATAGTGACATTGTACTAGTCTGTGAAAATGAACGGTTGTGTCATCATGGAATTGTTCAATTGCTGCTGTAGATCAGTCACTGTAGCACTAAGTGGCATTACTTCCTAGTTTTTCATGGGTAAATATCGTAATGTTTGCCATGCACATCCTTCATGGAACCTCTCCTGATGCTGGGTCACCTTAAAGCAATGTGGAGGTTTTAGGCAGGTTACTTGACTAAGAACCCAGAGAAAGTCTCACATCACCTTTATTTATTGCAGATTTTCTTTTCTCCATTGGGAAGAATTTGTCTGAGAGACCAAGTGGAGGTATCACTTGTCTATTGTTGTCTTTAAAGCCGCCACCATTTGTTGCAAATGAGGTATAGTTCACACCAAAGATGATTAAATTAACTGCATCACTGGTTGCACATCTTCCCAAGAGGCTGAGATAACTGCCCGCCTCTGAAGGTATTACTACATCAATTAGTTGAGATTTGAATCCAGTTCTACCTTTTCCTTTAGTTAGTAAGGACCATAGCGCAACAAATGTATCACCAGATATCTTCCTGAATAATAACTAGAACGGTATATTAGTTTGAGCAATGTTAAATTGGTACATTGGCAAGACTTTAAGTATCCTTAAGAACAAAGATATGAATCTGCACTAGGTTGCCAATAGTAATACTTATTACTCATCTCTTTCCATGTATAGTATTCCCAGAGTACCTTTCTTTGCTAATAGGTTTATTTGATCTTCTTATCTTACTTCTGTTCCAAAACCAAGACAGATTAAAGTAAGGAGTTTCCACAGGATAAGTATGGGAGAAGTTTCAGAGATAGATGTCACACTACAGAGATCCTGAATTTATCAGTTGATTTTGTAAGCGTTAGTTTTTAGTGACTTAGCATTTCTTGTTTCTTTGTGCTATTTCATAGTTACTTTCAAATAGAGCTGCTCTTCTAGAATATCTTAATCCAAAGTCAATGAGATATTCTTTGTGCTGCTCTAGTATACATTTACAGAAATCTTTGTAGTGCAGTATAAACTGAAAGAATTTCAAAATAATTATAATTCGAGGCCCTGAACCACAGGTTGACCTTGTTCTTCGTTGCAGTGTACAAAATGCATGTTGACAACTTCACAGGTAACAACAAAATTTCAGCACAATGGACCCCGTGATTTAGCCATTGGTTGTTCCAGAATGCTGTTCATGTCATATCAACGCAATTGTCTGCATAAGGAATAACAAAATTAGATTAGTCCTTTTTATTCCCAAAAATACACTTTCACAAAACAATTTACAAAATACACTTAACATGACTGCTCACACAGTGTGGTTAAAGACGAACCGGGTCCACCCATAGGCTCTAATAGTATCATAATTAATGTATTTACCAAAGGTTTGAGTCCACCCACAAAGCTAAAGCAGTAATGTTACCCAATGTTTAGTGGCCACATTAATGGCATGAACCGATTCTCAAAGAATGTATCTAAGTCACTCTCAAAGAACTTTAAGAACCAGGGAGGCTTTTAGTATATACATACAGTGGACCCTCTGTTTTCACACTCATTTCGTGGGATTTAAGAAGTATTCTTAATTTTTTCATCAAAATATAGTCTCTGTTTCACCCTGGCCTGTCGGTTAGGCACGCACGCCCTTAAGTGCTCGCGTGCACACAAAGCCTGAGTGGTGGGGAGGTGGAGGGGGGTGGAGGAGGAGGGGTGGAGTGAGGTGGAGGGTGGAGTGGTGGCATTGTTTCTCGGTTAGTGAACACATCAGGTGTCAGTGAAGCATTGGGTCCATTGTTGTTTGGCTTGTTTAGCTGTGTATGACTGCAATGTCACCATGGCCCAAAGAAAGCTCCAGTGCCAGCCTCTATGGTAAAGAAGGAGAAACACGAGTAGAATTACAGGAATTTGTGGTAAATACTGGTATAGGAGAAGAGAGAGGAGAATGCGCTTCAGTGACCAGAAATTTATGATATGTACAATGCTAAAGTAGCAGGAGCTTCTATATATGGCACAGCTCAGCCAGTGATAAAGTGTGGCATTAACAGTGGGAGTGTTAAGCGTATTGCCAAAGCAAAGACTACATGAAATAAACCCTCCAATGTTTGAGTAACAGGACCCTCTACTTTTAATTAGTCTACAGAGAGTCTAATTGAAGAATTTATGATTTATGGTCCATTTCCATAAGAAATACAAACTAACGTCCTAGACACCCTGCAAATATTAAAAAAATTTTTTTATATGAAATGATTTACATACACAGAAACATTGAGACATGAAGAATAAAACACACACATACAATTTACCTTTATTACACCTTCTAGTGGAAGAAGATGCAGAGGGAGAAGATGAGAAATTATCGTCAAGGGAACTCCCTTCCATGCCACTTCAGGTATTTGAAGTCCTTTCCAAGATGTTCTCTTTTACTTTTTTATCACACTGAACCAACTTGAGAGTCACAACCTCTGTCACACAAAAATTTGAAAACCAGAGACATTCTGCTTTCTATGCCTCTTTAAAATTTCCCAAATGGGACACGCAGACGGCATTGAACACGCCACCACACAACTGTGAACAGCTTTAGTTAGTGATGTTCCTCCATAAATGTTTGCACCCTACTCACACAGCACAATTTTCCACCCTCTTACAACCTTCCTCTCTTCCTTCTAGCAATTTTTAAGTGGTCACACGCTCCAGATGAAGGTCTTGCAGCTCTTCATTGGTTAGCTCTTCTCATTGTGGTCTCCACAATTTTATCCTTCACGCTGACTCAGATCCAACTAATGAACACCCCTAATGTCACAATAGATTCCACAACTGGCATAGGGTTGTCAGGGTCAGCTTCAAACCCTTCAAAAAACTTTGTCGAAACAATCTGGCCACAATTTTCTCCGCCCGAGTTCAAAACCTGGGAAATCACTCCCCGCCAAGCCTTATCTATAAGAGTTTTAATTGAGGATATTGAAGGATCTTGGGGTTATTGACGTACAAGCCTAAATTCAAGCCCTCAAATCAACAGAAACAGGCTGTTAGGCCTGATGTGATAGAAGGGGTTTCCCGGTCAGTGTGCGAGTAAAAAAAAATTCCTGCCCACACAGTGCAAAAAGGGGGAAAAAAAACTGTAAACGTGTTTTGGTTTAAAACAGCGATTTTGCAGTCTATTTTCGTTTTATTATTTTTATTCTGTTTTCTTGTTTATTTGATAGAATGGAAGATATATTACGAAATAGAGATGATTTTGATTGGTTTGAAAATAAAAGTCCCAAATTGAGCTAAAAGTAGGAAAATGTTCGATTTTTGGATGTTCAAGTAAAAAAATCCACCATGCGCCCAATAAAATCAACGGAAAGTCTAATATTCATGCACAAGTGCTCTGATTTTTTTTTATACCATTTTAAAGATGCAGTTGAAACATAACAATAAATCTTCTTTTTTTTTGTGAGAAAAAAAATTCAAAATGGAAAGCAAAAGTAATGTAAGAGGGCCTGGAGCGTGACTAATGAACAGAAGATGTTATTTAATCCAGGAATGTCTGTTTGTTTATTATGGATCCTATTTTGAAATTGGCATCGTTTGAAATTTGTGTAAAATTTGGGCCCAAAATTGCCTTTTTCTGCCCACTATTTGGGGGTATTGAAATTGGTAAATAGGGGGTTTCTTGTACTCAATCGATAGAAGAAATGGAGTTCTAGCAAATAGCTATAATTTTAGTAGACTGAAGCATTGGTGTGCGAAAATAGGGCCAAAGTGGGGAAATCGCGGATGCGAATTCTGGGTACCGCAACTTGGCATAATTGTTGTTTTTGATCAAATTTCATATTTTTTTGGGGTTATGATCGGAAAAGATACTCTATCATTCCCTAAAAAAAATAATTTTTTTTTTTTTAAATTGTGGACCCCGAGAGAGTTTCAGAGACCCCGCCTTTTGGGGGCCCGGCCCTTAGAAAGGGCCAAATGGCAGTCTAGCGTCCCGATCAACAACCTACTGATCAAAAGTTTAATTGAAAACGGATGGACCCAAACAGCCAAGAGTCCGTAGTAGCTGACCAGGGGTTTCAACCAATGAAGTAATCAGGATGATATTGAGATATGTTACTCTTTTCCTTAGCAGGGGAAAAGATATAGAAAACTGTTATTTCCATTACTAAACTTGCCTACAATCTTGTGCTCTAGTGATCGAAATTTAGAGAACCGAGCTCTTGAATTGCAAGTTGTTTCAGTGGTTTCAAGTGTTGAAATTTAGTGATCCCCAGTTGACCGAGGCGGGCTGCAGGGGGGGGCAGATTGACTTAAGATATCAAGGGGGGGGTTGGGGGGTTTTTAACCGGACAAAAAGAATGCGTATCTTCCCTCCCTCAATCTCCACTAACGTCGGGAAATGGTAAGAATTCTGTTCCAACGGTTTAGTGTATAAACCCTTTTAAATTCAGAAAGAGCTTCTGACTACTGCAAAAAAACGACATTAAAGAACGTAAAAGGGGCAATGAGTTTGCGTTGCAACAAGGGAGTGACTCTTCAGCAGCGTTTTTAAACAAGAAGCGATATCCGGGTGTGAATTTAAAGGGGCCGCAAAACCCCGGGAAGTCTGCTTAAACTTAGATGCCACCTACTGCGCAAGGGAAAGTAATTTGCTTTAGGCAGATTTTTATCACCGGGAATCCTCCGCCCAAAAAATGGGTAAACCGCCTTTCAGTCTGTCAAAAGACTGGAAGGGGTATACAGGAGAAGGGGTTACTAGCCCCCTTGCATCGGCATTTTAGTCGCCCTTACGGACACGCATGGCTTATGGAGGAAGAATTCGTTCCACTTCCCCATGGAGATAAGGGGAAAATAAGAACAAGAACTAGTAAGAAAATAGAAGAAAACCCAGAGGGTGTGTGTATATACATATGCTGTACATGAATGTGTAGTGTGACCTAAGTGTAAGTAGAAGTAACAAGACATACCTGAAATTTTGCATGTTTATGAGACAAAAAAAAAGACACCAGCAATCCTACCATCATGTAAAACAAATACAGGCTTTCGTTTTACACTCACTTGGCGGGGCGGTAGTACCTCCTGGGCGGTTGCTGTCTACCAACCTACTACCTAGAATTATTATTATTATTATTATTATTATTATTATTATTATTACTATATTATTATTATTATTATTATTATTATTTTGCACTTTATTATTATTATTATGCACTTCATTATTATTATTATTATTATTATTATGCACTATCATTATTATCATTTGAGTACAATTTCAGTACCTAATATTACTGTCAGAACACAGATTGGCTATGAAATCACAAAAACTACTACAAATTGTAATTATCAGAACTTAAAAATTATATAAAATAATAAAAAATGAAAAAAAAGGTATATCGGAACGATTCTGCAAGCGGCAGGACTCCTGTTGCTGTCAGGTGAGCATCCAGAGCCAATTTCTCCGCCTCATATCTCGGTAACTACTGACCCTAGATTTTTTAATTCTAATACACTTAAAATGTGCTTCTTCATTTCTATAAATTTTTTTTTTTTTTTTTCAAAATATTCGGGGCAGTAGCGGTAAGAACGTATATATACGTTTGGACCGTTTTAAAATTAATTTAAATTTTCTTATTTATAAATTAAAGGTAAATATTTCTTATTTATAAATTAAAGTGTAAATATTTCTTATTTATAAATTTCGTACATTGTTTCAGTGTGACTAGTGGTGTTTCTGTGTGACTAGTGGCCATCCCCACTATGCTATCAGTGCCCTGATAAACTAAACAACAACAACCCCCACCACTCGTCACATACGTAATGACATATTTTATTCATTCTAGAGTACAGCCTCTCTTCACTTACTGACGTACTCGTTTACCGACAACTTGTTATGACGGGCTCTCCGTGAGTCAGTATTGAAAGCCGTATGAGAACTTGGGTCACGGAAATGGGCAGCGCAGTGTCTCAGCGTCAAACATCTCAATCTCCTTCTTACAGCCACTCAGTACACTAGCTTTAAAGTCTCTGGGACTACATTTTTGTACTTGATTGTGACTCCATAGTACAAGATAGAAGTGCAGCAGCATTGGAAGAGGAAAATGGAAGAAGTACAAAAGAAGTTCATTGTAAAGGGGTTAGTGATGGGTCTCAGTATCAAGCAATCTCAAGACTACATATTTTGTCTATAAATTTGTATACTTGATTGTGTCCCCATAGTACAAGATAGAAGTGTAGCAGCACTTGAAAGAGGAAAGATAGGAAAATGGTTTGTTTTTCTGTATTTACATTCTCGGTCTCTCATGGACATAAGTCACTCTGTCTGACTTTTTTTTGGTTATCCTAGGTTCTCTACACATATGCTGCTATGATGATAATCTATGTAACTGTATTTGTGTATACCTGAATAAACTTACTTAATTAAGAAATGATTAAACTCAGTGAACAAGATATGTTGATGTGATATAATAATAATAATAATAATAATTAAAAATTAAAAATAATTAATGTAATAAAATATAATCACTCTCGGGCGCTTTTTAAATGTCATACGTATTTCATAAAAGGTTTGTAGCTGACATTTAAAGCACTCAAAGCTATTGTTATTATTATTATTTTTATTATTATTATTTTTTTTAACAAGTCGGCCGTCTCCCCCCGAGGCAGGGTGACCCAAAAAAAAAGAAAATTCCCAAAAAGAAAATATTTTCATCATCATTCAACACTTTCACCTCACTCATTTCATAATCACTGTCTTTGCAGAGGCGCTCAGATACTATAGTTTAGAATTAGTCCCTCCAAACTGTCACTATCCCAGACCCTCCTTTAAGTGCAGGCATTGTACTTCCCATTTCCCAGGACTCAAGTCCGGTTAAATCAATAACCGGTTTCCCTAAATCCTGCACTAAATATTACCCTGCTCACCCCTATCTAACCTTCACACATGCTTGCTGGAAGTCCAAGCCCCCCACCCACAAAACCACCTTTATCCCTCCCTTCAACCTTTTCGGGCGACCCCCTTCTCCTTCCTTCCCCTACAGATTTATACGCTCTCCAAGTCATTATACAGAGGACCCTTGGTTTTGTTCACCTCCAACTCGAACAATTATGTAAGGTTTTTCGTAAGTGCTTTGTAAGTGTATTTTGGGGGGCTGAAATGACTAATCTAATTTACGTTTGTCCTTATGGAACAAATTCATTCGGTAACGGCACTCAAACAGCATTCTGGAAAGAATTTTCAACGAAAACCGAGGGTCTTCTGTACTTTGATCCATTCTCTCTAAATGACCAAACCACCTCAACAACCCTTCTTCAGCCCTCTACTAATATTTTAGTAACCCCACCTCCTCCCCAAATTTTCCCCACTCTGAATTCTCTGCATAATATTTACACCCACATTTCCCTTAGACAGGACATTCCCCTGCCTCCAATATTTTGATTTTTTTTTGAAATAAAGAGCACATTTTTTAAGTGTTATAGGATAAAAAAAATTTTTTTTTGGCAGTATTAAGAATATGAGGCGGGAAGTTGGGACTGGATGTTACCTGACAGTCAGGGGTCTGCCGCTTGCAGAATTGTTGGGTATACCTTTTTTTCTCTTTTTTTTTTTTTTTTATATAATTTTTTTTGTTCTGACACTAATATTAGGTACTGAAATTGTATCAAATGATAATAATAATGATAGTGCATAAAATAATAATAATAGTGCATAATAATAATAATAATAATAATAATAAAAATTAATAATAAGTTTTAAGACATTATGTAAGGTTGTGTCGCTGCCTTATCTCATCTGATTTTACTAATAAAGACGGTGACATTTGAGGGGGGTGGGACATTTTTTCTAATCAGTCCAGAAATTACAGTGATGACATTTGATGAGCACACTGTTTAAACTTTATTTTTTGCCCTGTCTGTCTTCTTTCTGTCTGTCTGTGTGCTGTTTTTCTGTCTGCCTGTTGTCGTCTCCTTTCTGTCTGCTTGTCTCAGAGAGTGCTAAAAACCAAACTGGTATTCGCGACCCAAAGCATTATATCACTTTGTATTGATTTTTAGTTATCTAGGAAATTTTTACACTATGTATAATTGTATTTACATATGTGTTCCTGTGAAATAGAGACAGATAGAGACAAAGGGAGAAGATAAGACAGACAGACGAATGAAAGTCAATCAGGTACCAGCTGACCAGCAGCTGGTGGCAGGCCAACCAGCTGCTGGGCCAAACCAGGTGGCCAAGCAGGCAGCCAGCCAGCTGGCTGGCCAGCTCCAACATCACTCCCTTAAAAGTGTTAATATGACAAGCATCATGAATCACCGTGTTTGCCCGCTGTTTGCTCTGCTTGCCACAATTTAACTGGTGCTCCCACGGGTACTAAGTGGTCCCAGATTTTTATATGGTCTCACTGGTGTTAAGACACATTCTATGCTGACCAGTCATCTCAGGCCAATTGTGCCAAATTTGGAGGCAGGAAAAAAAAACGTATTTTCTTTTGGGGCAGAAAAGTACTAACGTATATATATTTTTGGACCATTTTGGGGTCTGCCATACTATCGTTTCGAGCAGGGGTTTGTGCATATGTCCGTAAATAATACGGCCTCAAATTAAGTGGAAAACGGCTGGTGGGCCCACAATGAAAAATGGATCTATGTGGACAGTAAGGTAGTATAAAAAAACCCTACCCCCTGCATAATAAAAAAAAAAACCCCGCCTTTTTTCGTTTAAACAGCGTTTTTACAGTCTATTTCGTATGGTATTTATTGATATTCTTTTTTCTTGGTCTCATTTGATAGAATGGAAGATATATTACAGAAATAGAGATTTTTTGATTGGTTTGACAAGACAAGTACCTTGAAATTGAGCTAAAAGTGCGCAATGTTTGTTTTTTGTGATTTTAAAAGGGTAAACAAATCACCCATCGCCCATTACAAAATCAACGGGCCCAGTCTAATATTCATGCACAAGTGCTCTGATATTATTTATCCATCTTTACAATGATGCGGGTTTTATACGGGAGGCCCCCATTTAGCACGGTAGTTACATTCTAAAACGTCGTGTTTCAAAATCGTGTTAGATAATTAAAAGAACTTATGGGAAAAATAGGGTTACGGTCCAGAGTCCCAAAGCTAAACAAGTTTTTTTAGACCAACAGATCTTTTCCCCAAAAATAAAAAGTATGTAATTGTAGTTCATTATCGTGATGTATTATGTTGTTTTTTCTGCAAGACTACAAATGTAACAAAAAATAATAGTATTTACCTTAAATTGTGGGGGCTGATGTTTGTGGATGATTGTAAAAGAGTGGGGGGTTTTGCTGTGGCCCTACTGGGCTGGGGAATTTGGGTAGTAGAGATTCTGGAACTGAAGTGATGGTTGTCTGAGTGTCTCCTTTAATAAAGTCATTCAGTAAAAAATTTATCCAAGTCATTCAGTAAGTCAGTCCATTCAGTAAGTCAGTTAAGTCATTCAGTATCATTCAAAGTCGTCAGTCAAGTCATTCATTAAGTCAGTCAAGTCATTCATTAAGTCAGGGAAGTCATTCAGTAATCAGTAAATCATTCAGTAAGTCAGTCAAGACATTCAGTAAGTCGTCAAGTCATTCAGTAAGTCAGTCAAAACATTAGTAATCAGTCAAGACATTCAGTAAGTCGTCAAGACATTCAGTAAGTCAGTTAAGACATTCAGTAATGTCAAGACATTCAATAAGTCAGTCAAGACATTCAGTAAATATCAGACATTCAAAATCAGTCAAAACATTCAGAGTCCGTGACATTCAGTAAGTCAGTAAGACATTCAGTAAGTCAGTCAAGGCTTCAGTAAGTCAGTCAAGACATTCAGTAAATCGTCAAGACATTCGTAAATCAGTCAAGCATTCAGTAAATCAGTCAAGTCATTCAGTAAGTCAGTCCCGTCAGTGGGAAATTAGTCACCAAAAATTGTTTCATCTTTTATGTGTACAAATAAATTATTTAAAACGGGGTTTTGTCTTGTCTAATATCTTTTTTTGTTAATTCTAAGACTTAATAAATGTAACATTTTTGCCCTTTGGAACACTGGTATGCCTACTGGGGGACATGATTGTTGGCAGATACAAGATATAGTAATTTAAAGATCAAAGCACAATTCACCCCTTTATCCTTTAGAAACAGTGGCAGCGGAATACGAATGCTGGGATTTGGGGGGGGTTTTTGGGGGAGGGGGAGCATGGAAGGGGGGGTGGTCTCCCCAGCTTTCCCACATTGCGCCATGAGGAATGGTTGTTTCTTCCTGCAAACTGTAAGTAAAATTTATTCCAAAAGGGATACGGGTACAGTTACAAAGATTATCATACATGCGGGATATGTGTGAGGCCTAGGATAACCCAACTTTGGGTTATCTGGTTCTCTACAATATCTTTAATATAAATAATCAATGTAATATTTTACCGAAAAACTTACAGTTTTGGGGAAAGGAAAAAAAAATTCCCTTTTTTCAAGCATGAGGATTCTTGGGGATAAGTAGGGGGACACTTAAAAACACCTGATGCATTCCCAAAGGAGCAGGTGAAGCGATCCTTTGCTGTCTTGAACCTGGTCACTTTTCTCTTGCTGACTGTATAAATTCATGTTGGCATTTTCTTCCAGAAAACACTTGTCTCCCTCAGCATTAAACACTTGTTTGACTCAAGCCACCCTCAGTAGCCCCCCCTGACTCAATGGTTTCCTACTGCAGGCAGGACCCCAAATTTTTCCCCCGGAATCGCGTAATAAAAAGGTTTACGTCGTTTTAGATAAAATGTCCCAATTCTTCAATCGCGTAATCCCCCAAAACCCCAACATAAAGTGTGCTAATGAGTGTCTACTGTATAACAGTAAATCTTCTTTTTTTTGTCTGAATAAAAATTCAAAATGAAAGCAAAGTAATGTAAGATGGGCCTGGAGATGTGACTAATGAACAGAGAACATGTTATTTTGGTGCCAGGAATGTCTGCCTTGTTTATTCTGGACCTTTTTTGGGGAAATTGGCATCGTTTAAAAATTTGGTGATGGGAAAATTGCCATATTCTGACTACTATTTTGGGTAGTTGAAATTGGTAAATGGCGGTTTCTTGTACTCAGTTGATAGAAGAAAGGGAGTTCTAGCGAAATAGCTATAATTTTAGTAGACTGAAACATTGGTTTGCAATAGGGCTCAAGTGGGCGAAATCCCCGATGTATAAATTCGATCCCCTTTTTCCAAAAAGCATAATTCCGTTAGTTTTTGATCAAATTTCATAATTTTTGTGGCGTTATGATCGGAAAAATATTCTCTATCATTTCTAAAATTATTTTTTTTTCCAAAAAATTTTTAAAAACCTAGAATGTTTCAAAAAGGCCTCGACCCCCAAGGGTTAAGATGGTAGTTAGGCCCCAAAATGCAGGGGTGATGAATCTGTGTTAAAGGAACTGAAGAACTTATAAAAAGAAAAATTGGGTTCTTTCCCTGGGACCCCCAAAACCCAAAAAAAACTTTTTTTTTTGTCCCAAATCTTACAAAAAAAAAATAATAATGCAATTGTTGTTCATATTTTATAATGTATGTTTTTTTTATTGCAAGGCTTAAAAATACACAGAAAAAATATTTCTTAGCTTAAATTGTGGTTGCTGGTGTTTTCGATGTTGTGAAAGGAGGGAGTGGAGGGGATGTTGGGTCCATCTGGGCTGGGGTGGATGGTAGTCAGTCAGTCGGGCAGTGGGGGTCAAATAAAGGGCGTAGTCATAGTCCCTTCCCCGTAAATCGGGCAGTAAGTCAAGTTTGTCAGTCAAGTCAATGGGCCCGTCAATAAATCAAATCAAGTCATTCAGTAAGTCAGGTCAGTCATTCAGAAATCAGTAAATCGGTCAGTCAATAAGTCACTCATCCGGGTTGTTGGGACCAAATTTTTTTTACCGAGAAGCAGACGTTTAAATTGAATTTTACTAAGTGTTAAAACGAAAATATCCGCAATTTGACAATAGTGTAAAGGAAAATGTTTTAAAAGGGTACTGTTTTTCGACGGTCTACTGTATTTCATTCCACATTTTTGTGGCTAATTTGGACTCTGAATTCAAATTTGATTAAACAAGTTCAAATTTAATTCAATTCATTTTCTGTGAAACCATACCCCATGGTGAACTATTTCACCAACACATCGCCATGTGGAAGAGATATCAGGAAAAGGCATCCTTTGTGGTTGACTCCTGCTGGACACTGATTTAACCCTTTCAGGGTTATTGCGTCAATACAGCCCCGGGGTTATTTACGTACTAGTACGCCCAAATTCTAAGCCCTCCTCAGCAGAAACAGGCTGTAGGCCCCCAGATGTGATAGAATGGGTCTTTTGCGGTCAGGGGCGCAGTATAAAAAATTCCTGCACCCACAGTGCATAATGAGAAAATAAAACTCTGACCGTGTTTTTTGGGTTTAAAAAAGCGACTTTGCAGTCTATTTCGTATGGTATTTATTGATGTATTCTCGTTTTTTTTTTGGGCTCATTTGATAGATTGAAAAATATATTCAAAGTAAAAGATGATTTTCATTGGTTTGACAACGAAAATACCTTGAAATTGGCTCAAAGTAGTGAAAAAAGTTCGATTTTTGACGTGTTCAGAAATAAACAAATCCCCCATGCATCAATACACATCCCCCTGGAGAGTCTAATATTCATGCACAAGTGCTATAATATTATTTATACCATTTTACAATGATGCAGTTATACATAACAGTAAATCTTCTATTTGTTTGCAAAATAAAAAATTCAAAATGAAAAGCAAAAGTAATGTAAGAGGGCGAAACGTGACTTGAACAAAAAGGCGTTATTTTAGTGCCAGGAATGTCTGCCTTGTTTATTCTGGACCCTATTTTGAAATTGGCATCGTTTAAATTTTTTTTTGAAATTGGCCAAATTGCCATTTCTGACCACTATTTTGGGTAATTGTAATAGGTAAATAGGCGGTTTCTTGTATTCAATCGATAGAAGAAATAGAGTTCTAGGGAAAAAGCTCTAATTTTAGTTGCCTGAAACATTGGAATTTGCCGAAAATAGGGCTCAAAGTGGGCAAAATCGCCGATGCGTAAGTGTCATGGCTGCCGCTAACTGCGAAAGCATAATTCCGTTAGTTTTCGATCAAATTCCATAATTTTTGTAGGCGTTATGATGGAAAAAGATTCTCTATCATTTCATAAGAAAAATAATTTTTTATTTTTTTTAAATTCTTGACCCTGAGAACGAGTTTCGGAGACCCCCTTGGACCCTGAAAGGGTTAAACACTAAGTGAAAATCTTGAAAACTTTGATGTAAATATGATTAAATGGCTGTATGGAAATTTGTTATTTTTGTTATGCATATACATTATATGAATTTATTTTAAAAGCTTAGATTTTGGCATTATATGCAGCCCATTTAATATATCTATGTAATATAATAACCAACTGGGTTTCTGAACTGAATAAAATTTAAAATTTGTTAGCTAGTATAATTATATTTGGTGATGTTTCTCTGATGTCTTCCTTTATCCATAGGTCAGATGATTAATACTTTAGGGTGGTGTAATATTCACCTTGATCCATTTTAATCAGTGGTACACTTGCCTCATGGCTGCAGTGAGGTGTTGGGTAAGAGACTTGAGGAAAATGCTGTCTCAGTTTAACTCCTTTTCCCTCATTTACATAAATGACCTACCGAATGCATCACAACTACTCAAACCCATTTTATTTGCAGATGACACAACATATGTCTTCTCTCACCCAAATCCAGTTATACTGGCCAACACTGTTAATGCGAATTACAGAAAATATCAACATGGATGACGACTAACAAGCTTACTCTCAATACTGACAAGACCTACTTCATACAGTTTAGAAGCAAAGCCACAAATGTTCCATAACATAACACTTAATGGTACACCCATCACAAGACTCACAGAGGAAAATTCCTAGGAATCCACCTTGACAGTAGCCTTAAATTCCAAACACATATACAACAAATTTCCAAGAAAATCTCGAAGACAGTAGGCATATTATCAAAGATACGCTATTATGTACCTCAATCAGCTCTCCTTGCACTATATCATTCACTTATCTACCCGTATCTCACCTATGGAATCTGTGCATGGGATCAACAACGTTAAATCACCTTAGACCACTCATAACACAACAAAAGGCCGCAGTCAGAATGATAACAAATTCCCACTCTAGACAGCATACCCCACCAATATTCA
The DNA here is from genome assembly GCA_009830355.1 of Cherax destructor. Classification (NCBI taxonomy): domain Eukaryota; kingdom Metazoa; phylum Arthropoda; class Malacostraca; order Decapoda; family Parastacidae; genus Cherax; species Cherax destructor. The sequence goes on from WNWK01015233.1 coordinate 42,777, forward strand.
AAAGTCTCAAACTACTCACCGTAAGAACATTCATACTTACTCTTGTGCCTACTACATATATAAAACTTTACACTCTAATATAAACCCTCTGCTCAAAACTCTCCTCACCAACTTTAATAGGACCCATGACCACAACACACGACACAGATCACTTTTTGATATACCCGTGTTCATATCAACCTATGTAAAAATTCTATGCACATAAAGGGCCCCAGAATCTGGAATTCATTACCAGTAAATATTAAGATAATCTTGTCTGAAAATCAATTTAAGACTCAACTCAAAAACCACCTACTCACCCAAACCTAAATGATCATACTATAAACTACTTTGAAAAATGCTCATTGTTACTTTCCTATACGATAATCTCAATTTTTAATAATATGTTACTATTATGTTACCCCCTACTCATATTATAAGTTAATGTCAAAAATGCTCAATGTTATTTTCCTTAAGATAATCTCAATTCCATATTATCATTCAAGAATCTTAACACCTGTAACAATCTAAGATCTAATATCATTATATAATAATTTAAACAGTAAAATTTCATCATATTAATTTTGAAAATAATTTTTAACTAGAATAAACTCAATAAATTTCTCTAATATTAAGTACATAGTTTTTAAGGACTAGAATAAGCTGCCCTTAATGCCATGGCATGTCAGTGGCTCTCCTTGCACTCAATTTACATTGTAACTTCCGATACCCATGTAATCTGCAATGAAATAAAATTTGTTTGTTTGTTTGTTTGTTTGTAAATTTGGGTAAAATTTGTTTAATTTTTAATTTTCTTTTATGTCATCTTAGGTGTCCATGCTTTGTTGTTGGATGCCTTGTTGCTAGGCCCTTCTAGGATGCCTTGTTGCTAGGCCCTTCTAGGATGCCTTGTTGCTAGGCCCTTCTAGGATGCCTTGTTGCTAGGCCCTTCTAGGATGCCTTGTTGCTAGGCCCTTCTAGGATGCCTTGTTGCTAGGCCCTTCTAGGATGCCTTGTTGCTAGGCCCTTCTAGGATGCCTTGTTGCTACATCCTTCTAGGATGCTTAATTAACCAGAGGAGACTTTGAATTGTGAAACATCTATTAGTTATTTGTGAATATGAATACAGTGGTACTCCGAGTTTCGGCCATAATTCGTTCCAGAAGGCTGTTTGAGTGCTGTTATCAAACGAATTTGTTCCCATAAGGAATAATGTAAATTAGATTAGTCCGTTTCAGACCCCCAAAAATACACTTACAAAAGCACTTACAATAATACACTTACATAATTGTTCGAGTTGGGAGCTGTTTGAAACTCGGGGTACCACTGTACTGTGCTAAGATGTGAATTTTGATGTAAATTTTATGAATTATATTTTATGCTAGACATTTTGCTTGCAACTCATCAAATTTGCTCAGTAATCACACATTTCCTTCCTACAGGCACGTCTCTTCTTCTTAACACATCTTCATAGAGACCACACTCAAGGTCTAACAAAAACTTGGCGGCTACCACTCTACACATCACCCACAAATTCTGTTCTTCTTCAACACCAGTTTCAGGTAAGCAGAAAGTCTGTGTATGTATAACTCGAGTGGTGAGGAAGTCATTACTCTTACTACAGGTGGTTGGCCATCACTAATCTGGCAATCAGTTATCCGGTTCCACCAGTAATTCGGCACTAATTTCGGCTAGCATAATTTCAAATTTCATCATTATACTGACTCAAATATCATCATTATTCTGACTCAAATTTCATCATTATACTGACTCATATTTCATCATTATACTGACTCAATTTTCAGCATTATACTGACTCAAATTTCAGCATTGTGCTGACTCAAATTTCAGCATTATACTGACTCAAATTTCAGCATTATACTGACTCAAATTTCAGCATTATACTGACTCAAATTTCAGCATTATACTGACTCAGAAATTGTGCAAATGGTTGTAAATCCTTAGCAGCAAGCCAGTGGAGGAGAAAGCAGTGATGAAAATGAGGAAGATGTAGCAGAAAGAGTCTCTATTGATAGGTTAATTAAGAGTATTCTAACCTAACCACTCTGTAATCCAGCAAACTCACTAATCCGGCACACTACAGGTCCCATTGATGCCAGATTAGTGATGGCCGACTTGTATAAGCTGACAAGGAGTAAACAAAAATAATGTTAAGTATTTCAAACTTATTTTCTTTTCAAAATTAGATGTTATATTTCACTTATAAGTGAGTAAGCACTATGACTTCCTGGCACTCCTAGATTCTTTAAATTCCAACATTTCTTGTGTTATCCTTACTGAAACCTGGCTTAATCAAGACACAACAGACATCTATACACTACCTTCCTACACATTATCATCGTCATGGGGGAGTGCTAAATCCATAGGGATTATACAGCATCTGTGGAGGGAAGGAGGCATTCAGGCTCAATTCAGGGAACTGGAGCACAGATCCAATTCCCTAGATCAAGAGCTCCTCACTAGCATCAGTGAACTTCCCTTGCTACAGTCATTCACAAATGCAGGCTATATCAAATGTGGGGAAAGGAGTGCCATCTACTATTCTAATGAACTATTATGTTGTAACTCTGCATTCTTTAGATATAAATATGGTGAATATATAATTGCTAATGTCTCAGAAAAAAACATACTCTCATTACTGTTTGTGAAATCAACAGAATACTGCACAATAATATCCAAGCGTTAGTGACAACCTAAATAACCTAATAGCAAGCAAGCAATTAACTCTTTCAGGGTCAAGACCCCTGATAATTAACCCTTAAATGGTCCAAACATATATATACATTAGTACTGCTACTGCCCCAAATGTATATTTATGTTTTATTTTTCCTGCCTCCAAATTTGGCACGATTGGCCTGAGATGCCTGGTCAGCATAGAATGGGTCTTAACACTCGGTGTGCACTGTATTAAAAAACCTGGGACCACTTAGTACCTTCTGGGAGCACCAGTTAAATTGAGCACCAGCTAGAGCAAACAGTGCGGCAAACACCAAGGATTCACTGATGTCATGTCATATTAACACTCCCCTTTTAAGTGGAAAGTGATGTCGGCAGGCTGGCCACCCTGCTGGCCAGCTGGGTACCTGATTGGCTGTCTCTATCTCTGTCTGTCTGTCTGTATCTATCTGTCTCTTTGTCTCTATCTGTCTCTATCTCACAGGAACACATACGTGGACCAGATAAACTTAACTCCTGAACTGACCATAGTGCCTCGACAATTTACCCTAGGAATAATCAAGAGTAGTCATCAGACCAAAGTACACTTCCACTGTAGCTTCTGATGTGCTTACATAATTGCACGATTTCGGTTTCTTATCCGAGGACTACGTTACAATTATACATAGTGTAAATTACCTAGGATAACTAAAATCCAGACAAGCATAAGCTGATGTGTATACAGTTGGTTCATGAGCTCTCTGAGACAAGCAGACAGAAAGGAGGAGACACACAGGACAGCAGACAGGTTTGCATAACACAAATAAAGCAAAGCAGTGTAAGCTCATCAAATGTCACCACAGTCATTATTGGAAATAAGATAAGACAAGGTAGTGACACATATCTTACATAATGCTTCAATGGAACTTATTATTATTATTATTATTATTATTATTATTATTTTTATTATTATTATTATTATTATTATTATTATTATTATCACTATTATTATTATTATTATTATTATTATTACATATTAAAGGTAGATGGGATACAAGGAAAATAATCAGTAGTAAAAGAGAGGTAAAGGATAAGCTAAAGAGGAGGCAGTTAGGGTAAGATATAAAAATTTGGGAAATAGATGGGCTAGTGGGGAGTGTAGGCAATGGGGTCGAAAATGTATGGGGTAGATTTAAAAATGCTTTTTAGAGTGTTCAGCGAAGTTTGTGGTTACAGGGGGGTGGTGCGGGGGAGGAAGAGGGCGTTGGTGGAATGTTTGATGTAAAGGAGTAGTAAGGGAAAAGTTAGCATATGAGAGGTTTTTACAAAGTAGAAGTGATGAAAAAGGAGGAAGAGTTTTGGAAAAAAGAGAGGTTAAAAGGGGTGAAGCAATGTAAAAGAGAGCAATGAGAGAGTGGGTGAGATGTTATCAGCAAATTTTTTGAAAAAAAAGGAAAGTTAATAATTGAGGAAGCCTAAAGAAAAAAGGTTTGACAGTTAAAAATAGGAGAGGGGGTTATTAAATGGGGGGTTAGGTATCGGGAAGATGGAAAATATTTTGAGGATTTGTTAAATGTTGATGAAGACGGGGAAGCTGTGATTTGTGGTTTGGGCAAGGAGGAATAACATCTTGTGGGGTGGGAAAAAGGGGGCCCGTTGTGGGTGTGGGGGAAAATTCTGAGGGAGTGGGTAGAATAAAGGGGGGAAGGCAGCTGGGGTTGATGGGGAAAAAATAAAATTTAAAAACAGGGGGGATAAATTTTTTGGGGTGGTTGGTGCTATTATTTAATAAATGTTAAGGGGAAAGGGGAAGGTACCTGGGATTGGCAGAGAGCGTGTATTGTTCCTTTGTATAAAGGGGAAAAAGGGGCAAAAAATTTAAAAAAATTAAAGGGGGGAAAAGTCTGTTAGTGTACCTGGTAAAGTGTATGGTGAGTTTTTGAAAGGGGAAATTAAGTAAAACAAAAAAAGGATAGCAGATGAAAAGGGGGTTTTGGAAAAAGGAGGGGTGTGAAAAGTGTTTAAAAAAGAAACATAGGTGAACAGTATTTGGATAAGGGGAAAGATGTTTTTTTGGGGTTTATGGATTTGGAAAAGGCGTAGATTTTGGGGGAAAAGGGGGGAATGTGGGGGATGTTGCAGGTGTAGGGGAAAAAAAAGGGAAAGGGTTTCTGAAAGCAGTGAAAAGTTTTTTTGAGGATAGTGAGGCTCAGGTTGAGTGTGTAGGAGGGAAAAGGGGGGTATTTCCCAGTAAAAAAGGGCCTTGGGCAAAAGGTTGTGTACGTGGTTGTTCAATATATTTATAGATGGGGTTGAAGGAATACGAGGCTTGGCAAGAGGGTTTTGGTAAAAGATAAAAACAAATACAAAGTGGGGTTTCACAGTTGCTTTTTTTTGATGACACTTCTTTTGGGGGGTTCTGAAGAGAAGTCAGAGGTTGGTGGATGAATTTGGTAGGGTTTTTTAAAGAAAAAAATTAAAGAAAATGGAAAGAGTAAAAGGGGGGGGAGGGGAACAAAAAAAATAGGTGGTTTTGGTATCAGATTGGAGGGGGGAAATATGGAGGAGGTGAATGTATTCGAATTTTGGGAGTGGACATGTGGGGGATGGGCTATGAAGGATGAAATTTTAAACATAGAATTGATGAGGAAAAATTTAGTGGAGCACTTGGGTCTGTGGAACAAAAACCCTTTTCATGGAAATAAAGGGAATGTATGAGTATAGTTATACCCGCTCTTATATGGGTGTGAAGCATGGGTGATGAATGTTGCAACGAGGAGGGGAAAGGTGGAGGCAGTGGAGATGTCTGTCTGGGGAAGTGTGGTGTGAATATAAGAAAATTCGGAGTTTGGAAATTAGGAGGAGGTGCGGGATTCCCAAAAAGATTGTCCCCAGAGCTTAGGGGTTGTTGAGGGGGTTTTTTACATGTAGAAGAAAAGGGAAAGAGACAGAGTGAAGGATGTATAAATCTTGGGGGGGGAAGGGGGTAGGGGCGGCCTAGGAAAAGGGGTTTGGGGGAGGGGGGAAAGGAAGTTTTGTGTCAGGGCTTGATTCCCCCAAGCATTTTGGCTATTTGATAGGAGTGAATGGGGCATATGGTTTT
>WNWK01015234.1:0-48533 GCA_009830355.1 Cherax destructor
TTCTAAACTTTACAATCCATTTCTCCAATTTTTATCTCCACCCCATTCAAGGTAACCTATAGAATACACTCCTCATTATTTCCTGACCAGAGCTTTCATCTCTTGTCGGGAATTTAAGCTAATACTTCTCACTAAGCTATTTTTCATATAAATTACTTACAATCTTTCTTATACTCTCCCCACCAGCCTACTACCTAATAACATTACTATCTGCTTCGATAACCAAACTTCAGCGGACTTATAGCCTGGAAATACCTTACAAGTGGGCCCCGCCCATCTCTGACGACGTCTCCAGCTGCTGCATCTCCACATACCTGGAGTAACACTCTCCAGGTATAACACTAAATGTTATGGGTCAGACCATTTACTAGTGTGGTTGTGTCTACTCCTCAGACTGGTCAATGTTGCTGTGTTGATCAATGTTGTAGCACACAGCTAGGCACAGCACTCCTCAGATTGGTCAATGTTGCTGTGTTGATCACTGTTGTAGCACACAGCCAGGCACAGCACTCCTCAGACTGGTCAATGTTGCTGTGTTGATCAATGTTGTAGCACACAGCCAGGCACAGCACTCCTCAGACTGGTCAATGTTGCTGTGTTGATCACTGTTGCAGCACACAGCCAGGCACAGCACTCCTCAGACTGGTCAATGTTGCTGTGTTGATCAATGTTGTAGCACACAGCCAGGCACAGCACTCCTCAGATTGGTCAATGTTGCTGTGTTGATCACTGTTGCAGCACACAGCCAGGCACAGCACTCCTCAGACTGGTCAATGTTGCTGTGTTGATCAATGTTGTAGCACACAGCCAGGCACAGCACTCCTCAGATTGGTCAATGTTGCTGCGTTGATCACTGTTGCAGCACACACAGCCAGGCCCAGCAATTACCACACCTGGAACATTATAACCATCAACATTACACACACATACACAAAGAAACATTATAACCAACATATATACACAAACATTACCATGTAATATAAACTAACATTACTGATATAAACATTAATATTTAACATAGTAAAACTATATTTTCTTTAATATTTCTTACACATTAACTTGATGACTAACATGGAAGTCTATATCTGGATCACAAGGCGCAAGTTACTTGACTCAAGAGACTTCACTGTTATCTTTCAATAATGGAAAAATAGCCCAGAACTACATAGACCATTATGGGTTATGTAACGCCTAGTGTGATAGTTATTGTTTGATCAGAGGAAGGAGGAGCTCCAGTTCCTCGCATCAAAACCCCTTCACTAAGGTCAATCAACCCCCGCCCCTCCAACACATTAGACCCCAAAGAGAATTAAGACTTAAAATAATAATTTAGTGACCAAACTGGTGGCGGGTACCAGGAGCTGCATCTCAACTCTGCTGTTGTACTGACAAACACGTCACTAGACAATACTTGCGTTATTTAGGTGTATTAAGAGGCTGATGAAGCGGAAAAGCCGGCGGGGTGGCAGGAGGAGGAGCAACACATCTCTCCTGTACGACCATTGAAGGTTAACTGACCTTTAGTGACCTTGAGGTTGGTCACTGTCCTGACCTTCACTATAACACCATCACTGATAACCTGATTAACTCTGACTACCACCACTAGATGGCAGTAGTATACAACCACTCTTACCACTAGTACTCTACATGAAAGGCAGATTATTGTACCACTAGTACTCTAGATGACGGGCAATAAACTAGCCACTTCGTAGCAAAATCTAATCATGAAGGGCAGATTATTGTACCACTAGTAATCTACATGAAGGGCAGATTATTGTACCACTAGTAATCTACATGAAGGGCAGATTATTGTACCACTAGTAATCTACATGAAGGGCAGATTATTGTACCACTAGTAATCTACATGAAGGGCAGATTATTGTACCACTAGTAATCTACATGAAGGGCAGATTATTGTACCACTAGTAATCTACATGAAGGGCAGATTATTGTACCACTAGTAATCTACATGAAGGGCAGATTATTGTACCACTAGTAATCTATATGAAGGGCAGATTATTGTACCACTAGTAATCTACATGAAGGGCAGATTATTGTACCACTAGTAATCTACATGAAGTTATTATATACACATGGAAAATTCTCGAGGGCTTAGTACCAAACTTGCACACAAAAATCACTCCCTACGAAAGCAAAAGACTCGGTAGGCGATGTAACATCCCCCAATGAAGAGCAGGGTGCCACTAGCACGTTGAGGGACAACATAATAAGTGTCAGGGCCCAAGATTGTTCAACTGCCTCCCAGCATACATCAGGGGATTACCAACAAACCCCTGGCTGTCTTCAAGCAGGCACTGGACAGGCACCTAAAGTCGGTACCTGACCAGCCAGGCTGTGGTTCGTACGTTGGACTGCGTGCGGCCAGCAGTAACAGCCTGGTTGATCAGGCTCTGGTCCAACAGGAGGCCTGGTCGCGGACCGGGCCGCGGGGCGTTGACCCCTGGAATTCTCTCCCGGTAGACTCCAGGTATATGTAGTTAGAACCTAGGATAACCCCAAAAAGTCAGACAGATGGACCTTGATGTCTGAACTTCCTTGATTCCACCAAATGTGACCTTTAGGATCATGATTCAAACGAAAAGGAAACTACACATACATGTTGATTTCATGACTACCTTGATTATGATTCACATTATGTCCATACATCAACTGGACCTTCATTGAGAGAAACATTACCTTTACACTATTATTCTTTATTTAAGAATTAAAGAATCATCAAGATAAATAAATATTCAAAAACATAGCCAAAAGTCATTGTTGTTTGTGATAGTGCTGGTGAGATTCTGCTTCTGACTCTTGCCCAGGCACGCTCTGACTCTCCCTACGATCCCTGTTGGGGGAGGGGAACCTTTACCTGATCCACGATGGCTCACCGAGTGAAGATTAAGGAGGAATCTTCAACCACTGATGCTTCCAAGCTTGCCCTTGCAACTGCCCTTAAAACCAGTTTGCAGTTGAAATTCTCAGAAATTAAAAATATTCACGAAGCCTAACTTGTCACATTCATCAACAATGAGGAAGCATTTATGCGAGCAAAACGTGATAAACTCATCAATTCCATATTATCTACAGACGAAATCAAGCATTCAGTTGAAGATCTCAACGATTGGGCTGAATTAGAAGGTGTAATCAAGATCCCCAATGTTTCATCAATGCTCAAAATCACGTTTCTAGACATGAAACATGGCTACCAAAACTCTCTCACTGACTATCTCCTACTACTACATCAACCCTAGTCACTAGTCAACTTGAACCTGGACTTGTTTCTCTTATAGTCATTTGTTACGCCCTGTCATACTTTAATATTAAAATGAGTTTTTCTCTTAATATTATATGACTCAATATTAGTTATGTATGTGCTTAGGTAGGTGACTTAAAGAGTGAAGGTGTGAAGTACTGAGCGACTCGTTTGTTCTCCAACCACCCCTATATAGAGGTCAAACCTAGGCGCTACTCAGGCCAATTCTCTCTCACCCCTTGTACGGTGAGCATACACTCCGCCTTGGTGTGGTGAGCATACCCAAGAAGACACTCAATTCTCTCTCACCCCTTGTGTGAGCTTACCTTCTGAGACTCTTCAGTTCTCTCACCCTTGGTATGGTGAGCATACCCTCAGAGACTTCAGTTCTCTCACCCTTGAACATACCCTAAGAGGCTCTCCGAGACTTCTTCACTTCTCTCACCCTTGGTGTGGTGAGCTTACCCTCTTCTTAAGTCTAGTGATAAACTATAACTCGTAATTGACATTGTGAAGTGTTTTGTTTTAATTCTGAGGAAGTGTCATATATATATCTTCTTTATGTGTGTTATTATATTAAGACGGTACAGACCAATGTAACTCGTGGTGCTTATATAAGAACGAAACTAAACGACTATTTAAAGTGTGTACTCCAGTATCGTAACTCTACCAACGAATGTCATATGAAGAACAAGAAGATATGTTCCACCTGTGAGTCTGAAGATCACGACTTTCATTCTCTAGTCTACAACCACCAAGATCCTGCAACTCTGCCTGATGATATCTAATGCAATGTGAATTTCTTATTTTTAACATAAAACAGATTTCTTCTTCCTTGACCAATGATAATTTGTAATGCCTTAACTATTTTAACTAATTTATAAACCACAATGCACATTCATTTTCATTCCAAAGATCCTCTACATGTACCTTGATTTTGAAATATATCGACATAACCTTCATGTCAGTACACACTTCATTCAGAAGATACTCCACCTTCATGTCAGTAGACACTTCATTCAGAAGATACTCAACCTTCATGTTGACAAAACTCTACAAGTACCTTGATGTCAATAGTACCTTGACTCTGATGACATCCTACATGCACCTTCATTTCAACAAACATTGATGTTTCGAGTACCTTGGCCCTCACTCATGATACTATACAAATACCTTGATTTTCATAAAACCATACATGACCTTTATGTCAATAACACCTTGATTATGATAATCACCAAAGTGTACTTTGACGTAAAAATACCTCAACATGTACCTTGATCCCGAGGATCATCTACATGAATTAGGAGGATTATGTACATGTACCTTCATGTACATACTACTTTAATTGTGAGAATCCTCTACATGTACCTTGATTTTTAAAAAACTCAACATAACCTACATGTCAGTAGGAACTTGATTCATGTCGAAACAACTCGATATATACTTTGATGACAGGAGTACCTTGATCCTCTAAATTAACCTTGATGCTTACAGCATCTTGATTCTGAGGAGTCTCAACATGTTCTTTAATGTACCTTGATTTTGAAAAACTAATATATGACTTTCATGTAAAAAGGTTCTGAGGAACATGTAACTTGATGATGTCGAGAAACCTCCACATATACCTCGAAATGAACCTTGATGTAATGAGTACTTTCATAATTACGATCTTTTATATGTTCCTTGTTGTCAAGAGTACCTTGATTATATTCATATTTTACAGGTTCCTTAATGTCAGGATAGATTTTAGATTAGATTTTGCCACCGAAGTGGCTAGTTTATTGTGCACCCCATATCCATCCTGTGGACGGTAGCGCAAGAGCATATGGATACACAAAAGGCCTAGGCACTAGGCCCCAAAGGGGGTTAACAATTGTACATTTGGGTTTATATCTACATTTCAATTATCTGTTACAAGCAGGTATCTTATTTCATGAATAAGATATCTTGACATGTCACATAGGTTATTATATTGTCTATCTCTATATTCCTCAATAAGTGCACAATTAAGCACATAGTGTTCAAGACAGTGACCATATGCCTGATCACATAATTTTCATTTAGTTTGATCATCATCTGTGTCTCCCAAACTGTCAGAAGTACCTGTAGCCAAGCCTAAGCCTGGCCACTACAACATCAGTCAGTCTGTTCACATTGCAAGTTGCTCCACAAACATGCCCATCTGTGCTCGCATTATCATGAGCACAGATAGGCACGTTCATGGAAATTAATTTGGATTTATATCTACAGTTCACTTATCTGTTACAAGCAAATTTAGGAAATTTGCTTAGTATAAGTGGTATCCTACCTTCACTAATAAGATATCTTGACATGTCACATAGGTTATTATACTGTCTATCTCTATATTCCCCAATAAGTGGACAATTCAGCACATAGTGTTCAAGACAGTGACCATATGCCTGATCACATAATTTGCATTTAGTTTGATCATCATCTGTGTATCTCCCAAACTGCCAGAAGTACTTGTAGCCAAGCCGAAGCCTGGCCACTACAACATCAGTCAGTCTGTTCATATTGCAAGTTGCTCCATAAACATACTTATCTACATTCATGTTATCATAGTGGGTTATAGATCTACTCAGGCTTCTAACTGCATTCCTATAGCTATCATTTTCATTATTTATTTCTCTCCTAATATTATTCCTAATGCTAGACACAGATATACCAAAGTTATATTCTACATTCTCCTTATGGGTGCTCTTCTTGGCTAACATATCAACTTTATCATGAAGGAGTAATCCAATGTGTGACGGAATCCATAGCAAATGTACTTTAATTCCTTTGTCCCGGATTTTTGAGTATCTATACCTGGCTTCTCCAATGAGCATGCTGTTAGAGTCATTATATGAGTCAAGAGCCTTCAATGATGACTACATACCCACCCACAGGGTTCGAATTTTTTTTTTTATTATTAACACATCGGCCGATTCCCACCAAGGCAGGGTGGCCCGAAAAAGAAAAACTTTCGTCATCATTCTCTCCATCACTGTCTTGCCAGAGGGGTGCTTTACACTACAGTTATAAAACTGCAACATTAACACCCCTCCTTCAGAGTGCAGACACTGTACTTCCCATCTCCAGGACTCAAGTCCGGCCTGCCGGTTTCGCTGAATCCCTTCATAAATGTTACTTTGCTCACACTCCAACAGCACGTCAAGTATTAAAAACCATTTGTCTCCATTCACTCCTATCAAATACGCACACGCATGCTTGTTGGAAATCCAAGCCCCTCGCACACAAAACCTCTTTTACCCCCTCCAACCTTTCCTAGGCCGACACCTACCCCGCCTTCCCTCCACTACAGATTTATACACTCTCGAGGTCATTCTGTTTCGTTCCATTCTCTTTACATGTCCGACCCACCTCAACAACCCCTCCTCAGCCATCTGGATAATAGTTTTGGTAATCCCGCACCTCCTCCTAATTTCCAAACTCCGAATTCTCTGCATTATATTCACACCACACATTGACCTCAGACATGACATCTCCACTGCCTCCAGCAGTGGAGATTGTAATTGTCTATTTCACTGACATATACATTATATAATTCAAATAACAATTAACCAAATCAGAAAATGATGCTATACGGTGGACCCCCAGTTTAGTAAATAAGTAAGTTTATTCAGGTATACACAAATACAGTTACATAGATTATCATACATAGCAGCATATGTGTAGAAAATAACCTAGAATAACCCAAAAAATCAGAGTGACTTATTTCCATTGGGGTCCATTTAAAACCTTAATATTATACACTGTAGGTGATATATGTTATTATACTATAAAGGATATATACTAGAAATAAGGTCAAAAGAGTTATTTACATTTACATGTACGTTAGCTAAAAAAATAATAAATAATTCTCCTCCCTTTCTGTCACTACATTAATTAGGTACCTTTTGGCTCTCTTCTTGATCTACCTCTCAAACACCTTAGTGAGAAAAGTTAGTAAATTCGTAAGACAGGAACGCCCCTTTGTAAAACCGTGCTGAGATGTCAGTGAACTACAGGAGGATTTAGACAAACTCAATTCCTGGTCAGAAAAATGGCAGATGCAGTTCAATGTAGATAAATGCAAAGTTCTAAAGCTCGGGAGTGTCCATAACCCAGGCACTTATAAGTTAAATAACGTAGAACTTAGCCATACAGATTGCGAGAAGGACTTGGGGGTGATGGTAAGCAGCAACCTTAAACCAAGACAGCAATGCCTAAGCGTACGTAATAAGGCAAATAGATTACTGGGATTTATATCAAGAAGTGTTAGCAACAGAAGTCCAGAGGTTATATTACAGCTTTATACATCATTAGTAAGGCCTCACCTAGATTACGCAGTTCAGTTCTGGTCTCCATATTACAGAATGGACATAAATTCGTTAGAAAACATTCAGCGTAGAATGACTAAATTAATACATAGCATTAGAAATCTTCCTTACGAAGAAAGATTGAAGACCCTTAAATTACATTCACTTGTAAGACGTAGAATGAGGGGAGACATGATCGAGGTATACAAGTGGAAAATAGGTATTAACAAAGGGGATATAAATAAGGTCTTGAGGGTATCTCTCCAAGAGAGAACCCGCAATAATGGATTCAAGTTAGATAAGTTTAGATTTAGAAAGGATATAGGAAAGTATTGGTTTGGAAATAGGGTAGTTGATGAGTGGAACAGTCTGCCTAGTAGGGTTATTGAAGCTAGGACCTTGGGTAGTTTTAAATTTAGGTTGGATAAATTCATGAGTGAGAGGGGTTGGATTTGAGTGGGAATTGCACATGAGTAAATAAAATTATCAAATCTTATTTCTTGGGTAGCATTGAAAGTTGGGTTGAACAAGTGTTCTGTTGGTGGGATGGAATGTGAAGGACGTGCCTAGTATGGGCCAACAGGCCTGCTGCAGTGTTCCTCCTTTCTTATGTTCTTATGTTCTTATTTATGCCTTTCAAGATGGCTACGAATTGCCTCGGCAATTATTGATTCAATAAATTTTCCCACTATAGAGGTAAGGCTTACTGGTCTATAGTTCGAAGCTAAGGACCTGTCACCTGCCTGTCACCTTGCCATTTTCCACAAACTGGCATAGTGCCTATGCCAGTTTGTAGTGATATGTTGAAAAGATTAGCCAAAGGTTTGCTAAGTTCCTCTTTACATTCTTTTAAAACCCTTGCAAACAATTCATCAAAGCCTGGGGATTTGTTAGGTTTTAATTTCTCTATTTGTCTGAGGACCATGTCACTAGTTACCCGAAACGAGCATACTTTATTATCGTCCTGTTCTACATAATTTATTATTTCTGGAATTTCGCTAGTAAATTCCTGAGTAAAAACTGAGAGGAAGTAAGTATTGAAAATTTCACACATATCCTTATCACTGTCAGTGATCTGACCTGAATTACTCTTAAGTGGGCCTATCTTGTCCCTAATCTTACTTCTGTATACTTGAAAGAACCCTTTTTGGTTAGTCTTCGAATCCCTTGCGACCTTAGCCTCATAAGCCCTTTTTGCTTTTCTTATTCCTTTTTTTTTCTCTCTTTAATTGAAAATATTTATTTCTTAACTGCCCATCCCCTCTTTTGATACGCCTAAATATGCCTCTTTTTTGACCAATGAGATGTTTTAATTTATTGTTCATCCATCTGGGATCATTTTTGTTAGATCTAATTTCCCTACTCGGAACAAAAGTTGTCTGGGCAGCTAGATCTATGCTCTGAAAAACGTCATATTGGTAACCAACGCCACCTACCTGACCCATAGTCAGGTCATCCCAATTTAGCCCACCCCAGGTAATTTCTTAGTCCCATGAAATCGGCCAAGCGGAAGTCTGGGACAGAGACTTGATTGGAGTTTACTGGGTAATTCCATAATATAATGAAACTAAGTGATTTGTGATCGCTTTCCCCCAGCTCATCATTAACCTCAAGATTATTAATTAGTGATTCTTTGTTGGCAAGAACAAAGTCAAGCAGGTTGTTTCCTCTAGTTGGCTCTGTCACAAACTGTTATAAAAAGCAATCCTGAACCGTATCAAGAAAGTCACTAGACTCAAGATTTCCTGTCACATTGTCCCAATCAGTTTGTCTAAAGTTAAAATCTCCCATTAACACAACATTTTCATCTGTTGTCACATCTCGTCTAAGCAGAGATCCAATACTAGATGTTGTTTTTGCCCTAGATTTGGCATAGGAAAAGAAGTATTTTGGGTTTCTTTCAATTTTATATATAGTTTTAGGTTCTTATCTCTTGTATGATTCCTTAAGTTTAAGTTACATATTTACTATTTCCCTGACCAGTATTTCCTTGCGTACTTTCGATATACTGGCCCCCTTTTAGCAGGTCTGCATAGGGAGCATCTCTCTCAAATTTACATCTTCTCTTCTTTCTTAAAGGAATGTGCCTTGAGTATACCTCAAGTGCCACAGAATTATTTTTTTCTATGCAAAGGATCGGATCCGTGTTGTTTAGGATATCTTCCCTGCTTGTTTCATTTAGGACATAGTTAATTTGATCCCACTGTATGCTTTTGTTATTGAAGTTAAATTTGGTGAAGGCACCTTCATAACTGACCACCTTATGCTGCTCAGAAGCCATGAGCAAACATATCTGTACTTCTATTATGTTATGATCTGAGAGTATTGTCTTTGATACTGTTACTGTTATATTTCATATCAGATCATCATTATTAGTGAAGATGAGGTCAAGTGTATTTTCCAGTCTTGTTGGCTCCACTATTTGCTGGCTTAATTAAGGTGAATTTGTTGCAAATATTTTATACCTCATGTGTGTGTGAATTTTCATCTGAGCTGTCCCCTGGGGTTATCTCTGCTAACACATTATTTGTTACGTTCCTCCATTTTAAGTGTCTTAAGTTGAAATCACCCAGCAGCAAGAAGCAAGAAGTTTGTGGCAGTAGTTGGGAGATTTTCCAAACAGTGGTCAATTTTCAAAAGCTGTTCCTGGAATTGTTGGGAAGTTGCATCAGGAGGCTTATATACAACCACAAAGACAAGGTTTCGATTTTCAATCTTTACTGCCAAAACTTAACTACATCATTTGAGGTGTTAATATTGGTAGAATTACCGACAATATGTTAAGTAAAAGGGACACTGAAACATGTCTTCTCAAATCCATTTATATACATTTGCCCAACCTATTTTTTTATGCTACCCAAGCCATAGCTTTTGTAACCTTCCTTTCTTATGTACCAGCTGACTTTTCCACCACCTGTATAATTACTACTACTACTACCTCTACTTGTACTACAGCTCCCTCAAAGCCTATATATACCCTCTGTGTCCATCTATTGTTTGCAATGGCTTGATAAAGCTCCTCGAGAGCGAAACGTTGCCACAATGAAATGTCACATTAGTTGCATTTGTGTCCTTTTACTTAACATCATTTGAGGTGTTTAGTAATTCCGAGCAAATGAGCGACTCTGTGATATACTGAAAAACCCTCACTTATTTATTCTGTCGCTTCCGAATAAGTTATAACCTGGGATCAATGTTTCGTTACAAAGTGATCTTTTATGTTTGTCTCTGTGAATGCTGCAAACATTGCATTACACTCTGTGAGCCGCCAACTGGTGAAAGGTATTTTGTTGTTTGTTAATGGCTTTAGACCCTGTATATTTGCAAGATAAATGTTGTCGTATTGATGGTATATAGGGGGGTTTTGCTGGTACTAATATCTGATGTTTTGGAGTGGAGGCACAGTCAGTGGCCTCCACTCCGAGTTGGTGTAATATTTCTGTCATTTCTTGCCAGCTTTTTTCTCTTCCTGACACTTAAAAACTTCTGTCTCTTGAGTGGTTGTAACTACCCTGGTTTGTTTCCCGTAGTCTGAGTGATCTGCGTCTTGTCCCCTTTAGATGGAGGACTACAACATTGATTTTGTTAGGTAGAGTTGTGGGGGAACACAACAGTGCTTGTATTAGTGAAAGTGGTGGAGGAATGCAACAGTGCTTGTGTTATTGAGAGTGGTGGGGAAATACAACAGTGTATGTGTTAGTGTGAATGGTGGGGGAAAACAACAATGCTTGTATTAGTGAGAATGGTGGCGGAATACAACAGTGCTTGTGTTAGTGTGAGCGGATATAGGAATACAACAGTGCTTGTGTTAGTGTGAGTGGCGGGGGAATACAACACTGCTTGTGTTAGTGTAAGTGGTGGAGGAATACAACAGTGCTTGTGTTAATTCTTCAGTCAGGTTATTATCTATCTGTCATTACTCTTTAGCATCACCTGAAATCAATACAAAGGATTTTTGTCGATTTCAGCTTCAAGTCTGTATTGTTATAGCATTAATTGAACTCGTCACTCTGAAACTTAATTATAAAGAGGATGTTTATGTTATTAAAATATATTTTATTACATTTTGGATAAGAAAGAGGCTTAAATCTTTATCCTACACACTCGTCTGGTGTTAGTTTCATACAGTGGAGGTAGAATGGGCGGTGTCCTCGCCAGTGACGGGATTTACCAGCCGGGCAACACGATCTGTGTGTGAATAAATACCGGCTTCTCTGGAAAGGTAAAGGTGCACCCTTGAACAAACTGCTGTCGCTATTAAAAATCTTTCCACCTCAGATAGGATACCCTATCACCCAGACTTCTCCACCATGATTCTCTTCACCAGTGACAACAATGTGTTCAGTAATGACGAATTACGTTACTCAAGAAGGAAGCAAATATAATGGTGACTGGAGTGTAAAACAAACCTATACCACTTAATAGAACGTTAGTCAAATGTGATAGACTTGGGAGTGATAATGTCATATCTCACGTTTATAATGACAGCTTGATTAACTAGAACCTTCAAAACAAGAGATGCCAAGTTAATAATGATTCTCTTCAGGTCACTAGCTCTCTCTTGGCATAAATATTCCTGTGTAATAACGGCTCTGTCCAAGGCAGGTGAAGTTGCTGAGCTGAAAAATGTACAGAAGCTTCTCAGCTCGGCTAAACTCGGTCAAGCACCTAAATTACTGTTAGTGCTTAAAGTTACTAGAACTGTACTCCTTAGAATGTAGGCGAGAAAGATGCATCATAATCTACACCTGGAAGATACTGGAAGGATTGGGCCCAAACTTCCACACCGAAATTATTGCTTCTGAACGGGCAGACGGTGCAGGATGCCTCCAATGAAAAGCGTCTAAGAACGATAAGTGAACTGAGAGAAGAAACTCAATAAGTGTAAAGGGCCCACGACTTTTCGATGCCCTCCCTTTATGCGTAATTAAGATTATCATGAAGCATCAAGCTGTCCTCAAGAGGAAACCCTACAAATTCCTCAAAACAATTCCTTGTCAGTCAGGATATGAAGTATACATTGGGCTGCGAGCGGGAACACCAACAGTGTGTCCTCCGGTACAGTGTGTCCTCCGGTACAGTGTGTCCTCCAGTACAGTGTGTCCTCCGGTACAGTGTGTCCTCCAGTACAGTGTGTTCTTCAGGTACAACCATAGGCAGGGCACCATACTTTTGTAACACATCTTTTTTAAGAAACAGTCAGAATTCCCACTGCTAATGAACAAAGAATATGTCACTGTTAGGATTCGTTACATAGAATTTTCCCAATAACTTCATATTCAGGAAATTTCGCCATTTTCATTATTTAGATTAAATTAGGTTTAGTTAGTACAGAGTGTCATTTATTAGTACAGATCAAGCAAATATGACATGCCACAGACACAGTAAATGAAAATGTAAGACCCCATCTCCCATCTCCTGCGAACAGCAACCTGTTCTTTAGGTGGAGTCCAGCTGCTCAGTCATTTTTGGCAAGTACTCGGCCACATTACCACAATGTCTGACCTGCTGAACACATTCTGTCTCTGTCTGTCTGTCTCTCTGTCTCTGTCTGTCTGTCTGTCTGTCTGTCTCTCTCTCTCTCTCTCTCTCTCTCTCTCTCTCTCTCTCTCTCTCTCTCTCTCTCTCTCTCTCTCTCTCTCCGCCAGCAGTTGGTCCTATTTTTTTACATATTCTCTTGCCCTATATGTCTGTCCTGCTATAAAGTACTCCGGTACGACCTATGACCATGAAAGAGAGAGAGAAAGAAGATAGTTCTGCTTTATTTTTATTTTTTGTCTTGTCGCTTTCATGGGTCGAGACGAGCCGGACGGAACAGACCTGATTTTTTGGTTTAAATCTGATACATCAGCAGTATGCTGCTACCCTGTTCTATATGATAATTTAGAGTGGGAACAATATCCAAGTGTTTCCCTGTCATACTCCATCACGCAGGATGGTGCTCACACAAGGTACTCAGATTCATCACACTCAGCTGAGACATCCCAGTAAGGGTTCATCAGCTACGGGAGCTTCCAAGGTTTCCTTCTATCACTTTGAAACTTCCATCTCTCAAGATAGCCGATAGCAAACAAAGGAGAAATAGAACTTTTATGATGATATCTCCATCATCCCAGAGCGGGAGCGAGAAAAATATACACAGGAGGAGGAGGAAAGAAAACGGGATGAGGAAAAGAAATATGGATGCTGTAAGACATGAGTCGGCAACCTATTGGAGAGAGGACCAGACAGCTGTGCAGTCTCTCGGAGGACCAGACAGCTGTGCAGTCTCTCGGAGGACCAGACAGCTGTGCAGTCTCTCGAAGGACACAACAGCTGTGCAGTCTCTCGGAGGACCAGACAGCTGTGCAGTCTCTCGGAGGACCAGACAGCTGTGCAGTCTCTCGGAGGACCAGACAGCTGTGCAGTCTCTCGGAGGACCAGACAGCTGTGCAGTCTCTCGGAGGACCAGACAGCTGTGCAGTCTCTCGGAGGACACAACAGCTGTGCAGTCTCTCGGAGGACCAGACAGCTGTGCAGTCTCTCGGAGGACCAGGCAGCTGTGCAGTCTCTCGGAGGACCGCCATGTTATTAAATGTAATATAAAAAAAAAATTCTCGAACTCAGGGTTGCCATTAGTTTTTTAAACCAATTTTGGCCTAATTCTAATAATACTTAACACAATTTATCACAAATAATTAAATAAACATTATTATCAAATGCTGTACAGTTGTTTTACCTCCAGACAACAAACTCAATACAGTTGTTTTACCACCAGACAACAAACTCAGTACAGTTGTTTTACCTCCAAACTCAGTACAGTTGTTTTACCTACAGACAACAAACTCAGTACAGTTGTTTTACCACCAGACAACAAACTCAAATGAAAAACTCTAAGGAGGGAGGATACCAAGTAACTTTTCCAGGGACTGCTTAACCTGAAGTGAACTACGGGATCTGTATTCCATACTAATTAGATAATCAGTGTCCAGGTGTTAAGTTGGCGGACCGGACGAAAACCTCACTCGGGCTTGATGTGGCCCATGGGCCGGGGGTTGCCGACCCCTGCTCTAAGATATCCAGCTACATATACATGCACATGAAGACGTACACACACACGCCCTTCTGTCTCCTCTGTGACCACTTCTTTGAATCTCATGTTGAGTATGTGAGGAGCTCAACATGAGATTCAAAGAAGTGTTCACAGAGGAGACAAAAGGGACTCCAGAAAGGCGGAGAGATGGAGTACACCATCAAGTGTTGGACACAATACATACAACCCAGGAAGAAGGGAAGAGGCTGCAAAGCGAGCTAGATATCTCATAGGCAATGGGGCCGGATAACATCTCTCCATGGGTTCTGAGAGAGGGAGCAGAGGCGCTATGTGTACCACTAACAACAATATTCAACACGTCTATCAAAACAGGGCGACTACCTGAGGTATGGAAGACAGCAAATGTAGTCCCAGTGTTCAAAAAAGGAGACAGACACGAAGCATTAAACTACAGACCAGTGTCACTGACATGTATAGTATGCAAGGTCATGGAGAAGATTATCAGGAGAAGAGTGGTGGAACACTTAGAAAGGAATGAGCTAATCAATGACAGCTTGCACGGTTTCAGGGACGGGAAATCCTGCGTCACAAACATACTGGAGTTCTATGACAGGGTGACAGCAGTAAGACAAGAGAGAGAGGGGTGGGTAGATTGCATTTTCTTGTACTGTAAGAAGGCGTTTGACACAGTTCCACACAAGAGATTAGTGCAAAAACTGGAGGACCAGGCAGGGATAACAGAGAAGGCACTACAGTGAATCAGAAAATATCTGTCAGGAAAACAACAGCGAGTCATGGTACGTGGCGAGGTGTCAGAGTGGGCGCCTGTAACGAGCGGGGTGCCACAGGGATCAGTCCTAGGACCGGTGCTGTTTCTTGTATTTGTGAACGACATGACAAAAGGAATAGACTCCGAAGTGTCCCTGTTTGCAGATGATGTGAAGTTGATGAGAAGAATTCAATCGGACGAGGACCAGGCAGAACCACAAAGGGGATCTGGACAGGCTGCAGGCCTGGTCCAGCAACTGGCTCCTGGAGTTCAACCCCACCAAGTGCAAAGTCATGAAGATTGTGGAAGGGCAAAGAAGACCACAGACGGAGTACAGTCTAGGGGGCCAGAGACTACAAACCTCACTCAAGGAAAAGGATCTTAGGGTGAGAATAACACTGGACACATCTCCTGAGGCGCACATCAACCAAATAAGTGATGCAGCATATGGGCGCCCGGCAAACCTAAGAACAGCATTCCGACATTTTAATAAGGAGTCAGTCAGGACCCTGTACACTGTGTACGTTAGGCCCTTATTGGAGTATGCAGCACCAGTTTGGAACCCTCACCCAGCCAAGCATGTAAGGAAACTAGAGAAAGTGCAAAGGTTTGCAACAAGACTAGTCCCGGAGCTAAGGGGTATGTCCTATGAGGAGAGGTTAAGGGACACTGTAAGACAGGAGAGATAGGGGGGATATAATAACGACATATGAAATACTGAGAGGAATCGACAAGGTGAACAGAGACAGGATATTCCAGAGATGGGACACAGCAACAAGGGATCACAGTTGGAAGTTGAAGACTCAGATGAATCACAGGGATGTTAGGAAGTATTTCTTCAGTCACAGAGTTGTCAGGAAGTGGAATAGTCTGGGAAGTGATGTAGTAGAGGCAGGATCCATACATAGCTTTAAGAAGAGGTATGATAAATTTCGTGGAGCGGGAAGAGTGACCGAGTAGCGGCCACTGAAGAGGCGGGGCCAGGAGCTGTGAATCGACCCCTGCAACCACAACAAGGTGAGTACACATACACACACACACACTGAAATACAACAGGGCAAGTGTCTGTCGACAAGTGTCTTTGTAGCAGCACAGCCTCATTGCTACAATGCCTGACTTCATGACCACGTCTCTCTTTCTGCCCCTGCCTCAGGACCAGGTAGGTAAGTAAGTAAGTTTATTCAGGTATACACAAATACAGTTACATACATTATCATATATAGCAGCATATGTGTAGAGAACCTAGGATAATCAAAAAAGTCAGACAGAGTGACTTATTTCCATTGGGGTCCATTTAATGTCTTAATATTATACACTGTAAGAGATATATGTTATTATACTATGAAGGAGATATACTAGGAATAAGGTAAAAAGAGTTATTTACATGTATGTTGGCTAAAAAAATAAAAAATCATTCTCCTCCCTTTCTGTCGCTACATTCATTAGGTACCTTTTGGTTCTCTTCTTGAACTGGCTCATGCTATGACTGGCTTTGACATGTGCAGGCAGTCTGTTCTATTCCTTTATTGCTGTACAATAAAAGATGTTTGAAGCCTGGCCACTGACTGTGGGTACTACAAAGTTGTGCTCTCTCTCCCCCTAGTACTATGACTGCTTTGGTTCCCAGTCTTGACAAAATTGGCAGCAAGATATTCTGGACACTGTTTGTGAGCAATTTTATAAACTTGATTCAACTTAAGTTATTTTACTCTGTCTTCAATATTCAGTATATCCAATTGTTGTAATTCATCCTGGCCTACATGTTCTCTTGGGCCCAGGTCCAGGATGAATCTTGGCATTTTGTTCTGGGTGATTTGTAGTTTAGCTTTCAGTTTTTTTTTGTCAAGGCAGAGTACCATGAAGAGCAAGCGTAGTCCATATGACATTGTATAAGGGCTAGACATAGGGTCCTGCGAGCCTCAGTAGGTAGACACTGTGCTTCTCTGTAGAGGAACTTCTTTACTACACTGTTCCCTATCAATTCTCCTGACATGCATGGGTCAAAGGGGGTTCTCAGATATTTTACTGAGGAAACTGAAGTGATGGATTCCCCATTACACCTAAAGACCTAATTTAGTGGCAGTGTAACTACATAAGTCTTTTTGCCTATTTTCTCCTACAACTACTATCTATATTTTACTAGATATGCACAGTTGTTCCATGTCTTTGTCGGTGATTCAGCCTCTTGATCAGGCAACCAAGATTTACCTTTACATACTGTGGCTGCACACTTACATACTGTGGCTGCACACTTACATACTGTGGCTGCACACTTACATAATGTGGCTGCACACTTACATACTGTGGCTGCACACTTACATACTGTGGCTGCACACTTACATACTGTGGCTGCACACTTACATACTGTGGCTGCACACTTACATACTGTGGCTGCACACTTACATAATGTGGCTGCACACTTACATACTGTGGCTGCACACTTACATACTGTGGCTGCACACTTACATACTGTGGCTGCACACTTACATGCCTTTGCTTCATTAATGGTCTATCTGACAACCCAGTTCCACAAAATATACAATAAATGCGATGAAAAGTTTGGAAGTACGAACAGAATACAGCGACCCACCCAGGAACAGAATACAGCGACCCACCCAGGAACAGAATACAGCGACTCACCCAGGAACAGAATACAGCGACTCACCCAGGAACAGAATACAGCGACCCACCCAGGAACAGAATACAGCGACCCACCCAGGAACACAATACAGCGACCCACCCAGGAACACAATACAGCGACTCACCCAGGAACAGAATACAGCGACTCACCCAAGAGCAGAATACAGCGACCCACCCAGGAACAGAATACAGCGACTCACCCAGGAACAGAAAACAGCGACCCACCTAAGAACAGAATACAGCGACTCGCCCAGGAACAGAATACAGCGACCCACCCAGGAACAGAATACAGCGACTCACCCAGGAACAGAATACAGCGACTCACCCAGGAACAGAATATAGCGACCCACCCAGGAACAGAATACAGCGACCCACCCAGGAACAGAATACAGCGACTCACCCAGGAACAGAATACAGCGACCCACCCAGGAACAGAATACAGCGGCCCACCCAGGAACAGAATACAGCGACCCACCCAGGAACAGAATACAGCGACCCACCCAGGAACAGAATACAGCGACCCACCCAGGAACAGAATACAGCGACCCACCCAGGATCAGAATACAGCGTCCTACCCAGGAAAAGAATACAGCGACCCACCCAGGAACAGAATACAGCGACCCACCCAGGAACAGAATACAGCGACCCACCCAGGAACAGAATACAGCGACCCACCCAGGAACAGAATACAGCGACCCACCCAGGAACAGAATACAGCGACCCAACCAGCGCACAGTAAAAAAACAAAACGGTCAGATTAACACTATTTTAAGGTTCAGTGAAATACTGACTGTAATGTGATATTTGATCAGGAGGGCATCTGGTACCAGAGTATTTAAACCCATGTTGACACTAGAATTTGGCTTCATCTGGAGTTTGCAGGATTAATTTTAGTGAGAATCGATTGCTGGAAGGCTTAGAAAATTTGTACGCCTTGAGCACTGTAATTTACGGGTTATCGCTATTAAGGTCTGCAATGAGTTGTTCTGGAGAGCAGTCTCGCAAAAAACTACTTATCCGTGCAACAAAGACAATCCTTTGAGCTTGATAACTCTCAGGAGGAATGGGGATAACTCCCAGAGTCTGTAATTTATCAACAACATCAGGTTTAAGTAGCTGAAGTAATTCTTCCTCAGAAGAGAGGAGCAGAACCGCACCAGAGCTGGTCTTAAAAAGATCAACCGGTGCAACCATGGAATTGGAGCAAATACATTGCAGTATTTCCCGATTAGATTTCAGGTTGTCTGGAACCCGTATCCTTACTCGTATGCGTGTCATGATGCCTGGGAAGGTACATCACACACATCAAAATTGCCTTAAAAAAAAAGCAAAACTTTTCTGTGTGGCAGACCTAAACATCCTAAGTCAGCTGACTTATGAAGGTCAGCCCCTAACGACAGCCTACCCTCGAGCAGTGAGGTGGACAGCCTACCCTCGAGCAGTGAGGGGGACAGCCTACCCTCGAGCAGTGAGGGGGACAGCCTACCCTCGAGCAGTGAGGGGGACAGCCTACCCTCGAGCAGTGAGGGGGACAGCCTACCCTCGAGCAGTGAGGGGGACAGCCTACCCTCGAGCAGTGAGGGGGACAGCCTACCCTCGAGCAGTGAGGGGGACAGGGCCCAAGACAACGATCGACCGGATTTTAAAAAACCTCACGGGCTACGGGATGGTCAAAATGTCTTGTGTTAACTCACAAAGGCGAAGTTGCCGAAAAAGAAGAAGATAGAAAAGTCAGAAGGATAGCAGTGTAAAAAGTGTGTGTGTATGGGCCAGTGTAAATGTTCAGGTGGGGTGAGGATGGGGGAGGATGGTTTAATTTGAATAATCGAGACATGTCTGTCGAGTTACACGTTCAGGGGCAT
This sequence comes from Cherax destructor, assembly GCA_009830355.1. Lineage (NCBI taxonomy): Eukaryota > Metazoa > Arthropoda > Malacostraca > Decapoda > Parastacidae > Cherax > Cherax destructor. The sequence continues at coordinate 19,886 of WNWK01015234.1, forward strand.
AAGCTGTTCCAAGATGATAGAAATAAAGGAAAAGGGGGTTGGGGTGGCGCTATATATCCGGTAGAAATTGAATTCTTGCATAAAAACGGGTATAATGGTTGAAGGAATATACATAAAGCGTACCTGGGTAAAATTTCTGGACACTTAGAAATTCTAAGAGATTTTAACTTAATTCAAAATGACTGAAATTCTTTGACTTCCTAAAAGTAATCCAAAGTTTTAATTTTTAACAGCTTGTGACAGAACCAAAGAAGGGAAATAACCTACTTGATTTGGTTCTTGTTAATAATTTGGAGACAAAGGATGAGCTTGGCGCGACTGACCACAAAGATGACAGTTAACAATTAATGTAAGTATGATAGCAAAGATAACACGGTAAGAGTTCCAGGCTATCGTCCTGAAGATTACAGTCGGCTTAGAGAACACTTGGTATATCTTGAATGGGGTAACGAAATATACTATCAGTATAACAGTTTTTTAAATACTTCACAATATACCGAATGAATTTATATCACCAATAGAGAAATAAAATCGAATAGAAATTATCTGAATTTAATGAGTATGAGAGTAAAACGTCTTCTAGGGAAGAAGAAAGACATTTATAAGCCTATCAATAGAGGTTACCTCATCAACATATTCGTATTAAAACAGAGGTTAAAATGATAAGAAAAGTTGACCAAGACAATGAAATTCAAGTTAAAAATTAATTGAAAAAAATCCGCAACGGTTTTAGTATTTAGAGCAAAGATTAGAGAAAAATTATGTCCACTGAGAACTGATTATGTGCACGAAATGTGTCCAATTTTATGGGACCTGAGGAAAATAAATAATGTGATAACTCAGGCACTAGGGATATGGTTATCAAGTTGGTTGACTCATTAAAGCAAAATAAGACCTCAGGTCCCGACAATTTTTTTAAGAGCTCTTAAAGAATGAGAGACAGAGCTCAGTTAGCCCTAAATAATTTTTTCAATGTATTGTTACAGACGGACTTCGTGCCGGATATATGGAAGGTGGCTAACGTTATTTATTTCTATTAAACGAGTAAAAAAATATCCCTTCCATCAAATTACAACTCAAACAGCCTGACGTCAATAGTGTGAAAATTATTATACTCCATAATAGCAGGAATAATTAGAAGCTGCCTTGATGAAGTTAGGCTCATCATACCTAACAAATTTATTGACATTTTTTAGTGAAGCATTTGAAACAGTGGACCATAATAAAGATAATAGTATTGTCTATTTGGAATTCAAATTTGCCTTTCAATAAAGCCCCACACACAAGCACATACCATAGAAAAAGTATTCCTCTCCTGGGTAAAGGTATGGCTAACAGATAGGGAGTAAAGAGTCTATATAAACTTGATAAAGTCAGAAATGGGAGCAGTGACAAGTGGCTCTGCACAAGGTTAAGTGTTAGGTCCGACGCTCGTAATTTACATCAGTGATATTGACGAGAAAATAAAGACATGAGTAAATTCACTGATGACTCAAAAATAGACTGAATAATAGATTCAGAGGAAGATTCCATTGAACTTCAGAAAGATTTGGACAAGTTAATGTCGTAGTCCAAAAAGTGGCAGTTGCGGTTCACTGTAGATGCAGTATATGTTAAGTCTTAATAATTGAGAATGTAAATAACACTGGCACATATAAACTAAATTGCATGTGTTTCGGTCGCTGCTCGATCTGTATTGCACTCAAAAAGAATATTATAGAGCGTTGCATGAGTCTCTAATGCACTTAAATATTAGCATTGATGATTTGAAGTGAATCAATAAGAGGTATTCACAAGTTATCACATGGTCATTAATATTCCAATCTCCTCAAGAAAAATGCTTACAAGTCCACCTTCTTCAAAACTTAGTACATCACTACATGACTCAAACGATTTTGAAACGTAATTAAATCTTTTAATTTATAAAGTAAAACATAGTAGTGTTATGTATATTGCTCGATACAAACCAAACACAATCTTTAATATTATAACCACAAACACTTTTTAGGGAAATATTCCTTAATAATGTAATAATGTTTTTTTTTATATTATATTAACACATAGGCCGTTTCCCACCAAGGCAGGGTGGCCCGACAAAGAAAAACTTTCATCATCATTCACTCCATCACTGTCTTGCCACAGGAATGCTTACACTACAGTTACAGTTACATCTCAATAACCCCTCCTCAGCTCTCTGGACAATAGTTTTGGTAATCCCACACCTCATCCTAATCTACAAACTACGGATTCTCTGCATTATATTCACACCACACATTGCCTCAGACATGACATCTCCACTGCCTCCAGCCTTCTCCTTGTTGCAACATTCTTAACCCATGTCTCACACCCATACAAGAGTGTTGGTATAACTATACTCTCATACATTCCCCTCTTTGCTTTCATGGATAAAGTTCTGTCTCCACAAGCTCCTCAGTGCACCACTCACCTTTTTTCCCTCGTTAATTCTATGATTCACCTCATCCTTCATATACTCATCTGCTGACACATCCACTCCCAAATATCTGAACACATTCACCTCCTCCATACTCTCTCCCTCCAATCTGATATCCAATCTTCCGTTATTTAATTTTTTTGTTATCCTCATCACCTTACTCTTTCCTATATTCACTTTTAATTTCCTTCTTTTACATACCCTATCAAACTCATCCACCAACCTCTGCAACTTCTCTTCAGAATCTCCCAAAAGCACAGTGTCATCAGCAAAGAGCAACTGTGACAACTCCCACTTTGTGTTAGATTCTTTATCTTTTAACCCCACACCTCTTGCCAACACCCGAGCATTCACTTCTCTTACAAGTCCATCTATAAATATATTGAACAACCATGGTGACATCACACATCCCTCTCTAAGGCCTACTTTTACTGGGAAATAATCTCCCTCTCTCCTACATACTCTAACCTGAGCCTCACTATCCTCGTAAAAACTTTTTACCGCTTTCAATAACCTACCTCCTATTCCATACATTTGCAACATCTGCCACATTGCCCCCCTATCCCCCCTATCGTATGCCTTTTCCAAATCCATAAATGCCACAAACACATCTTTACCCTTATCTAAGTATTGTTCACTTAAAAACTATTATACATATCAGGTTTCTGCATATATATTTCTTCAGTGGTAATACACACATGGTAAACAGAAAAGGGTTCAATTGATTTTTCATTATTATTAAGCTCAGGTTTTGTTTTAATCTTTTCCGGTTCATTTGTAAATACGTCTTTAAAGTTATTGCTAAATTCCTTAATGACTTATCTTAGTATCAACTGTCACAATTATTCAAGTTTAGGGAATAAAATGATATCAAAAATACCTAAAAATATTTTTAACTGAAAATTGACGAAGGTGCGTTAACTTCAGTTACTGTTGATGCTCCTTATGAAGGTGCGTTAACTTCAGTTATAGTTGACTCTCCTTATGAAGGTGCGTTAACTTCAGTTGTCGTTGACTCTCCTTATGAAGGTGCGTTAACTTCAGTTATCGTTGACTTTCCTTATGAAGGTGCGTTAACTTCAGTTATCGTTCACGCTCCTTACGAAAGGTCTTTTAAAGTTTGATTCTGGTCACTGTGGGTTTTAATATAGAGGAGTGAATATGATGGGGAGGCGTGAATATGATGGGGAGGCGTGAATATGATGGGGAGGCGTGAATATGATGGGGAGGCGCTAATATGATGGTGGAGGCGCGTGAGTCTGACATGACTCAAGAGTATAATGTGAAGTTCAGTATAATATTCAGTGTTACGGGATATATGTATGGACTTAGTAATTTTTTTTTTCAACAAGTCGGCCGTCTCCCACCAAGGCAGGGTGACCCAAAAAGAAAGAAAATCCCCAAAAAGAAAATACTTTCATCATCATTCAACACTTTCACCACACTCATACATAATCACTGTCTTTGCAGAGGCGCTCAGATACGACAGCTGAGAATAGTCCCTCCCAACTGTCACTATCCCAGACCCCTCTTTTAAAGTGCAGGCATTGTACTTCCCATTTCCAGGACTCAAGTCCAACTAAATCAATTAACTGGTTTCCATGAATCCCTTCACAAAATGTTACCCTGCTCACACTCCAACAGCTCGTCAGGTCCTAAAAACCATTCGTTTCCATTCACTCCTATCTAACACGCTCACACATGCTTGCTGGAAGTCCAAGCCCCTCGCCCACAAAACCTCCTTTACCCCCTCCCTCCAACCTTTTCTAGGATGACCCCTACCCCGCCTTCCTTCCCCTACAGATTTATACGCTCTCCAAGTCATTCTTCTTTGATCCATTCTCTCTAAATGACCAAACCACCTCAACAACCCCTCTTCAGCCCTCTGACAAATACTTATAGTAACTTCACATCTTCCCCTAATTTCCACATTCCGAATTTTCTGCATAATATTTACACCACACATTGCCCTTAGACAGGACATCTCCACTGCCTCCAGTCTCCTCCTCGCTGCAGCATTTGCAACCCATGCTTCACACCCATATAAGAGTGTTGGTACCACTATACTTTCGTACATTCCCTTCTTTGCCTCCATGGATAACGTTTTTTGTCTCCACAGATACCTCAACGCACCACTCACCTTTTTTTCTTCATCAATTCTATGGTTAACCTCATCCTCCATAAACCCATCCATTCCATAATCCCTCTCTCCAATGTGATATCCAATTTTTCTTTATTTAAATCGTTTGACCCTCATCACCTTACTCTTATCTATGTTCACTTTCAACTTTCTACCTTTACACACCCTCCCAAACTCGTCCACTAACCTTTACAATTTTTCTTTAGAATCTCCCATAAGCACAGTATCATCAGCAAAAAGTAACTGTGTCAACTCCCATTTTGCATTTAATTCCCCATTATTTAATCCCACCCCTCTCCCCAACACCCTAGCATTTACTTCTTTTACAACCCCATCTATAAATATATTAAACAACCATGGTGACATTACACATCCCTGTCTAAGACCTACTTTTACCGGGAAGTAATCTCCCTCTCTCCTACACACCCTAACCTGAGCCTCACTATCCTCATAAAAACTCTTTACAGCCTTCAGTAACTTACTACCTATTACATACACTTACAACATTTGCCACATTGCTCCCCTATCTACTCTATCATATGCCTTTTCTAAATCCATAAATGCAATGAAAACTTCTCTACCTTTATCTAAATACTGTTCACATATATGCTTCACTGTAAACACTTGATCTACACATCCCCTACCCACTCTAAAGCCTCCTTGCTCATCTGCAATCCTACTCTCTGTCTTACCTCTAATTCTTTCAATAATAACCCTGCCATACACTTTACCTGGTATACTCAGTAAACTTATTCCCCTATAATTCTTACACTCTCTTTTATTCCCCTTCCTTTATATAAAGGAACTATACATGCTCTCTGCCAATTCCTAGGTACCTTCCCCTCTTTCATACATTTATTAAACAAAAATACCAACCACTCCAGCACTATATCCCCCCTGCTTTTAACATTTCTGTCATGATCCCGTCAGTTCCAGCTGCTTTACCCCCTTTCATTCTACGTAATGCCTCACGCACCTCCCCCACACTCACATCCTGGCCTTCTTCACTCCTAAACGATGTTGTACCTCCCTGGCCAGTACATGAAATTACTGCCTCCCTTTTTTCATCGACATTTAAAAGTTCCTCAAAATATTCTCGCCATCTACCCAATACCTCCAGCTCCCCATCTACTAACTTCCCTAATCTGTTTTTAACTGACAAATCCATTCGTTCCCTAGGCTTTCTTACCTTGTTTATCTCGCTCCAAATTTTTTTCTTGTTTTCAGCAAAATTTCTTGACAGAGCCTCTCCCACTCTTTCATCTGCTCTTCTTTTGCACTCTCTCACCACTCTCTTCACCTTTCTTTTACTCTCCATATACTCTGCTCTTTTATTAACACTTCTGTTTTGTAATGATCTTATTTAGTAATGATCTTATTAAATTTAGCTGACATTATAGTGAAGGAGGCAATACAAAGGCTAAAAAAAATAACCGATGTTTCTGGCATTGCAGCTTATTATATTGTGTGCAGAAAGTGAGACAACAGGCGAGGCTGCTGGCGTGTGAAGAACCTTCAAGGCAAGTTTCATTGCTTTACATGAGCTCTTAATCCAAGGAATTGGATTTGCCCTCTTTCTTTCCTTGAATCGAACCTAATTGCAATCCATTTCCCACAGTGGCTATATGGCCCTTACGAGTTTAGCGCTTTCCCCTTAAATATAACAATAACTGTGTTGGCGAGGCCGTGGGGGCGAGGGTCTCGATGGCTGTTTTTGTGGCTCCCACACGTTGCAAGAGGTCGGTGGGGTGACCAGCTGTGGCCTCTGCGCAGGAATTACGAACGAGTGGTATTATTCTTCCATTAATTTCTTGTCTCCACAAAATTAGACGAAAAAGAATCATCCAGTTGCAAGGGTCGTGAGCACTACCTACGCCTGTCAGCAGTAGCGTGTAGCTGACAGCCTCCTGCTTTTTCTAGGTTAAGTAAGATTCGTCAGGAAACAAAATAAATGCCTCCTGACGCTGGTAATAGTCATACGATAACCAGCCACTGCAATTGTTGATCATCTCATCGACGCCTTCCTATGTCTTATCGGTCAACCCCTTTGAAAATTAAAGAAAACATCATATGATGCTGTTAGATCTTTTGCGTGTTTTGTGATGAACATGGCAGCATACAGCGGGCAGATGATGTTGGTCTGTTTGTCTTGTAATAAAGCTAGCAACATACAGCATGGAGATGACGTCGTCTTGTGATAAAGCTAGCAACGTATAGCGTGGAGATGACGTTGTCTTGTAATAAAGCTAGCAACGTACAGCGTGGAGATGACGTTGTCTTGTGATAAAGCTAGCAACGTACAGCGTGGAGATGACGTTGTCTTGTAATAAAGCTAGCAACGTACAGCGTGGAGATGATGTTGTCTTGTAATAAAGCTAGCAACGTACAGCATGCAAATGACGTTGTCTTGCTTGTCTTAGTGTAAACACCACTTGTCGACAGGAACCTCACCGTGAAAAGTTATCTGAGGAATTATCAAAAGAGGAAAGTGCAGGTTTGTTTTCCTGTGTATTGCGGTCTGCTTGTCGAGTCGCTATCAGCGATTAAGCTGTTTTTAGGGTAATTATACTTGAGAGATGAGCATTTTGATGTTTTGTTGCGTAATTAAATGACATTTCAAACTTAGACAACATCTGCTATTTAACATGATTTGACAAGAATACATTGTCAGAGGTTATGGTAAATTAAGTAAAGAAGTTCAAGCAGGTTTATAGCTATGGTATAAATAGTGGAATTATTCAGTTTTTTAAATGGAAATGATTATAAATAGAGCAGCACAATTTTGAAGTAGTTATCTTTTCCCCTCATAATTCTAATATTAAATTGTGAAAATTGTAATATAAAAACCATACATAGCTTGTCGTGATAAAGGAAATTGGATAATAATCGAATGATTGCGTAATAGCATGACATTACGAATAATTTACTGCGTAGTGTTACAAATTACGGAAACGACCAGAGTTCCGCATCTATCTCTCCTGGTGCGGGTGCCTTCTCTGGGGAAGTGAGGCCCAGCATCTTCCTCTCCCGGTCGCATCTCTGGGGAAGTGAGGCTCAGCATCTCCCTCTCCCGGTCGCATCTCTTGGAAGTGAGGCCCAGCATCACCCTCTCCTGGTCGCATCTCTTGGAAAGTGAGGCCCAGCATCTTCCTCTACCTGTCGCATCTCTGGGTAAGTGAAGCTGAGCATCTCCCTCTCCCGGTCGCATCTCTGGGGTCACAAGTGAGGTCCAGCATCTCCCTCTCCCGGTCGCATCTCTGGGGTTACTAGTGAGGTCCAGCATCTCCCTCTCCTGGTCGCATCTCTGGGGAAGTGAGGCTGAGCATCTCCCTCTCCCGGTCGCATCTCTTGGGTCACAAGTGAGGCCCAGCATCTCCCTCTCCCGGTCATCTCTTCGGAAGTGAAGCTGAGCATCTCCCTGTCCCGGTCGCATCTCAGGGTGAGTCCCAGCATCTTCAGCAGCTGCTGTGAGTTGTACAAATATCATCGAATACCATTGCTAACTTTAGTCACAGTTTATAACAGTATTGCTAACTGTATTAACTATTCATTCCACCATCACTAACTGTAGTCACTGTCCCTGCCACCATCACTTACTGTAGTCACTGTCCCTGCCACCATCACTAACTGTAGTCACTGTCCCTGCCACCATCACTAACTGTAGTCACTGTCCCTGCCACCATCACTAACTGTAGTCACTGTCCCTGCCACCATCACTTACTGTAGTCACTGTCCCTGCCACCATCACTAACTGTAGTCACTGTCCCTGCCATCATCACTTACTGTAGTCACTGTCCCTGCCACCATCACTTACTGTAGTCACTCTTCATGCCACCATTGATAAATGTAGTCACTGTCCCTGCCATCATCATTAACTGTAGTAACTGTCTAAATAACTATCACTACCTGAGGTCACTGTCCATCCAACTATCATTTCCTAAGGTACCTTCTACTATCACTACGAGAAGTCACTGTCCCTTCCACTATCACTTCCTTAGGTCACTGTCCATACAACTATCACTACCTGAGGTCACTGTTCATACAACTATCACTACCTGAGGTCACTGTCCATACAACTATAAATTCCCGAGGTTACTATCACTACAACGATCACTACTTGATGTCACTGTCTCTTCTACTATCTCTACGAGAAGTCACTGTCCTTATCTCTATCACTACCTGCGGTCAATATCGCTACCACTACAAATACCTGAGGTCACTGTTGATACCCTTATCACTTCCTGAGGTCACTGTCCCTACCACTGTCGCTACCTGAGATCACTGTCTTTACCACTATCACTCTTAAAGGTCACTGCCCCTATTACTATTACTACCTGAGGTTACTATACCTACCATTGTCACTTTCCGAGGGCACTGGCCTCACTTTCTATGATCACTCTCCTTTCTATTATCACTGCCTGAGGTCACTGTCCCAACCTTTATATATCTACCTGAGGACACTGTCTCTAACACTGTTATTACCAGAGGTCACTGTCTCTATCACTATGATTACCTAAGGTCACTGTCGGTACTTTTATCACTACGATAGGACACTGTCCCTGCTACCATAATTCACTCTCTTTGCCACCATCACTTTCTGATTTCACGTATGTCACGTACTGACGTCGTCACTGACTCTACCACCAACACTCACCAAGGATGGTGGTAGAGTCACTGACTCTACGACCATCACTCACCGAGGATGGTGGTAGAGTCAGTGACTCTGAAATTCTTAATCCTTGTCGCTATATTCGATTTTCGTATGATGAAAATTAGACACATGTGCAACATCTGGGTATCTTTATTGTAGACGTTTCGCCATCCAGTGGCTTTATCAATACAAATTCTAGGACATAACTGGAAGACAGTAGAACTATATACAAAAGATGAGGTAATCAGTCCCTCAGCCTTGGAGTTGGTGTGAAGAGCATCATAGTCGTGAAGAGTCTGGAACACCGGCAAGAAGGCTGGCGCTTATATACTGGCGTCAAGTGGTAAGAGACGGGTAGCAGACATTGTCACTGGTAGGCGGGATTCCCCAGTGGAAGAAGGTCATACCCGAGGGACGGGTATGACAACCTTCTTCACTACCACTAACCCGTCCCTCGGGTATGACCTACTTCCACTGGGGAATCCCGCCTACCAGTGACAATGTCTGCTACCCGTCCCTTTCCACCTGACGTTAGTATATAAACGCCAGCCTCGTTGCCTGTGCACCATATGGAGAAGACCCGGGCCGGCAGTACCGGCGAATCTAAAGTAAACTTGTTCTCCAGACTCTTCACGACTACGGTGCTCTTCACACCAACTCCAAGGCTGAGGGACTGATTACCTCAGCTTTTATATATAGTTCTGTCTTCAAATTATGTCCTTGCATTTGTATTGATAAAGCCACTGGATGGCGAAACGTCTACAATAAAGATTCCCAGATCTTGCAAATGTGTCTAATTTTCATCTTGTCACAAATAACCCACACATAGGAGAGAGGAGCTTACCACGACGTTTCGGTCAGACTTGGACCATTTTAGTGTGACTTTGTAAAATGATCCAAGTCGGCCCGAAACGTCGTGGTAAGCTGCTCTCTTCTATGTGAGGGTTATTTGTGAATTGTTCCAGTCACGGTATTGTGTTGTGGGGTTCTTTTCATAAATTTGGTAATATTAACAGACGATGAGCTTGGGTTTTGGTAGCGTTTAATGAGGCGTTGGATATATGGGAGCTGAGAGCCTATGCCTGTGTGTCTGTCCTGCACTGAGTCTGGGTGGTAACTGAGGCTCTAGGCCGCCTGGCGCTGAGGCATTCAAAAGGCAGGCCTATCATTGGCTGATGCCAGATCACATGGGCAGAGGTTGGAAATCACGTGAACAGCCGTTATAAGTACAACCCGTACAGCTCGGGCATGCTACGTATGGCGTCTCGACATACAACTATACAAACTAAGGACAACAGGCAACAACTCTCAACTGATTCTATACAATGTCAAAGTACACAACAGTTGAACATTATACTTCACATGGATATTATCGTGACGGAACAATCTACATTACTATATGATGCATCTTGATACTTGGGAATTAATTAAATGAGCTCATTCAAGAAAATCATGATAAAAGAGATAAAAAAAAATAATTTGTTCGATCGAACTGTCTTCATGTGATCTACGAATTCTGAGGAAATATAATTACAAGAAGATAGTGATTAACAGACAAGGTAGATCTGGTGCACTCAAATCTATACTGTTAATTCTCAGAACTCGGAGAGAACGTGAACACAAAAAAAAAATTTAAGTAGTACTAAGTAGATATTATAACACACAGTTAAACTCTTACTACATATTTATCTATACAGGTTATTTACATTTAACCCCAACTCTGCTAGGGTGAGATTAATATAGGCTGTATAATTATCATCTCTGGGTGGATCAAACTCTGTTACAATAGGTAACTCAACTTCTGATTGAGGAGGATCTACACTGATATCAACAAATGATACTTGAGGACTTCTTAACACTTGTCGTGTACGTAGGGAATAACGACATTCAGGTTGATCTGTCTGATCATTAGAGGTAGAGGGTACAACAACAGGAGAATTATCAGATTCTGTCTCACTTGTCTGATTATTAGGGGTGACTGGGACTTCGTCATCATCATCGCATACTAACTTCATATGATCTAAATGCGATTCTTTAAACTGACCCGTACTAATTTCTCTAACTTTATACTTGTTGCCGTTAATATGTTCGACTACTCTATAAGGACAAACGAACTTTTGATCGAGTTTTGGCATTGCTGAACATCTGGTACATCGTGAACTAGCTGCAAGGCTACTTTCACTAGTGACTGTGGAATTACTAACTGGTATACTCTTCTACTAGGATTACCCAACTCGGTAGTGCGATACAGTAATTCTTGGTTCATAACAAAGTCACTAATGGGTGCTGGTTGCTTCACAGAGAGAATAAGGTCTTTCTGGAGCAGGAATCGAACCACACCAGGCCACAAGGGGTCTTGTCTTTGAGCAGTCTTTACATCTCTCAGGCTTCCCTCCTTCACGGTCTTCTCCCTACCATCTGTTCTCTCAGGCTTCCCTCCTTCACGGTCTTCTCCCTACCATCTGTTCTCTCAGGCTTCCCTCCTTCACGGTCTTCTCCCTACCATCTGTTCTCTCAGGCTTCCCTCCTTCACGGTCTTCTCCCTACCATCTGTTCTCTCAGGCTTCCCTCCTTCACGGTCTTCTCCCTACCATCTGTTCTCTCAGGCTTCCCTCCTTCACGGTCTTCTCCCTACCATCTGTTCTCTCAGGCTTGCCCCCTTCACGGTCTTGTTTCAGCTACTTGTGTGGCCTCGCGCCTCAATACAAGGCATGCGTTTACTTTTTCCTATCTATTTATCTTTTTTCTATCTCTGTGATGTTATCGCTAATTCCACAGAGAACTCCTCAATCAATTATTGATAAACTTTCTCACACACTTCCTTGACTTTTCTTGTAAGATTTTTTTAACGCTTCGCTGTTCTGCAGTTGTAGGTAAACCGAGTCTCTTTCTCCCAGTGACTGTCTCTTCTTTGACATAAATTTTTCCTCTGTCAGGTAAAAATTATGGCTCTCCACAGATTTCCAAGAAACTACCTTGCCTTATCATGCTGTATATGAGTACTTGCCTGATCGATTTGGCTTATATGTTCCTTGTTCAGGTTAGCACAGAGACCTTCGAGTGTTTAGATTACACTCTGTGTCTGATCCTCCAGGAATAGGGTGGTCAAGTACTCTAATAACTCTCTGGCATATCTTCAGGGGTGTCTGGTTGCTGCTAAATCTGTCATTGTTTCTGGTTTAGGCTTAAAACTCACAAATACTATTAAAAAAATAAAAGATCTTACAAAAATAAGGGACAGACATGATTAACAAAATACTAGTACACATTCATCATCTACAATAAAATAATTATATAAAAAATAATTTACTTGTAAAAATTGAAGACTATTATATTTACACAAAAGAATAAGAGATCTTACTAAAGTGAACACACAATAAAACTTAACACACTTATCAGACACAAAAACAGTGAACATGTTGAGATATACACAGATTCACATATATAAAAAAAATTACAGACAAATAATGTAAAAACAAATCATAGGTTAGAACTCCCACTTTGTATTTGATTCTTCATCTTTTAACCCCACACCTCTTGCCAAGACCCTCGCATTCACTTCTCTTACAACCCCATCTATAAATATAATGAACAACCACGGTGACATCACACATCCTTGTCTAAGGCCTACTTTTACTGGGAAATAATTTCCCTCTCTCCTACATACTCTAACCTTAGCATCACTATCCTCATAAAAACTCTTCACTGCTTTCAGTAACCTACCTCCTATTCCATACACCTGCAACATCTGCCACATTGCCCCCCTATCCACCCTATTATACGCCTTTTCCAAATCCATAAATGCCACAAAAACCTCTTTACCCTTATCTAAACACTGTTCACCTATATGTTTCACTGTAAACACTTAGTCTACATACTCCCTACCTTTCCTAAAGCCCCCTTGTTCATCTGTTATCCTGCTCTCCGTCTTACTCTTAATTCTTTCAGTAATAACTCTACCATACACTTAACCAGGTATACTCAACAGACTTATTCCCCTATAATTTTTGCACTCTCTTTTGTCCCCTTTGCCTTTATACAAAGGAACTATACACACTCTCTGCCAATCCCTAGGTACCTTACCCTCTTCCATACATTTATTAAATAATAGCACCAACAACTCCAAAACTATATCCCCGCCTGCTTTTAACATTTCTATCTTTATCCCATCAATCCCAGCTGCCTTACCCCCTTTCATTCTACTCAATGCCTCACGAACTTTCCCAACACTCACAACTGGCTCTTCCACACTCCTACAAGATGTTATTCCTCCTTGCCCTATACACGAAATCACAGCTTCCCTGTCCTCATCAACATTTAACAACTCAAAATATTCTCTCCATCTTCCCGATACCTCTAACTCTCAATTTAATAACTCTCCTCTCCTATTTTTAACTGTCAAATCCATTTGTTCCCTAGGCTTCCTCAACTTATTAATCTCACTCCAAAACTTTTTCTTATTTTCAACAATATTTGTTGATAACATCTCACCCACTCTCTAATTTGCTCTCTTTTTACATTGCTTCACCACTCTCTTAACCTTTCTTTTTTCTCTCCATATACTCTTCCCTCCTTGCATCACTTCTACTTTGTAAAAACCTTTCATATGCTAACTTTTAATCCCTTACTACTCTCTTTACATCATCATTCCACCAATCGCTCTTCTTCCCTCCCGCACCCACTTTCCTGTAACCACAAATTTCGGCTGAACACTCTAACACTACATTCTTTAACCTACCCCATACATCTTACCCTAACTGCCTCCTCTTTTAGTTTATAAACCTTCACCTCTCTCTTACTTACTGCTTCTATTTTCCTTGTATCCCATCTACCTTTTACTCCCACTGTAGCTACAACTAAAAAGTGATCTGATATATCTGTGGCCCCTCTATAAACATGTACATCCTGAAGTCTACTCAACAGTCTTTTATCTACCAATACGTAGTCCATCAAAATACTGTCATTACGCCCTGCATCATATCTTGTATACTTATTTATCCTCTTTTTCTTAAAATATGTATTACCTGTAACTAAACCCCTTTCTATACAAAGTTCAATCAAAGGGCTCCCATTATCAATTACACATGGCACCCCAAACTTACCTACCACACCATCTCTACATGTTTCTCCTGCTTTAGCATTTAGGTCCCCTACCACAATTACTCTCTCACTTGGTTCAAAAGTTCCTATACATTCGCTTAACATCTCCCAAAATCTCTCTCTCTCCTCTACACTTCTCTCTTCTCCAGGTGCATACACGCTTATTATGACCCACTTTTCGCATCCAACCCTTATTTTAATCCACATAATCCTTGAATTTACACATTTATATTCCCTCTTCTCCTTCCATAACTGATCCTTCAACATTATTGCTACCCCTTCCTTAGCTCTAACTCTCTCAGATACTCCTGACTTAATCCCATTTATTTCTCCCCACTGAAACTCGCCTACCCCCTTCAGCTTTGTTTCGCTTAGGGCCAGGATATCCAACTTCTTTTCATTCATAACATCAGCAATCATCTCTTTCTTATCATCCGCCCTACATCCACGTACATTCAAACATCCAGTTTTATAAATTTTCTCTTCTTCTCTTTTTTAGTAAATGTGTACAGGAGAAGGGGTTACTAGCCCATTGCTCCCGGCATTTTAGTCGCCTCATACAACACGCATGGCTTACGGAGGAAAGATTCTTTTCCATCTTCCCCATGGACAATAGAGGTAATAAAGAAGAACAAGAGCTATTAAGAAAAAGAAGAAAAACCTAGAAGTGTGTATGTATATATATATATATATATATATATGCATGTGTATGTCTGTGTAGTGTGACCTAAGTGTAAGTAGAAGTAGCTAGATATAGCTGTTATCCAGCGTGTTTATGAAACAAAAAGATACAAGCAATCCTATATATACATATATATATATATATATATATATATATATATATATATATATATATATATATATATATATATATATATATGTATGTATATATATATATATATATATATATATAAAATATATATATATATATATATATATATATATATATATATATATGGAGAACAAACCACATGACGATGGAAATGTTTAGCTTTAGATCTTTCTTACTCTCGTGCGTCCTCAAAAGCTATCCAATGTTGCAAGACAGTAACAGATAGCAGGGTACATTTCCTGAGGCAAGGCAGAAGGAATCAGTAACTCAATCAGTTCTGTATCACTAGGACCACTGAGACCACTAGTGGTGCTGTATTTCTAGGACCACTAGTGATGTATTACTAGGCCCACTAGTGGTGCTGTATCAGTAGAACCACTGGTGGTGCTGTATCACTAGGGTCACTAGTGGTGCTGTATCAGTAGAACCACTGGTGGTGCTGTATCAGTAAAACCACTGGTGGTGCTGTAACAGTAGAACCACTGGTGGTGCTGTATCACTAGGCCCACTAGTGGTGCTGTATCAGTAGAACCACTGGTGGTGCTGTATCACTAGGGTCACTAGTGGTGCTGTATCAGTAGAACCACTGGTGGTGCTGTATCAGTAGAACCACTGGTGGTGCTGTATCAGTAGAACCACTGGTGGTGCTGTATCACTAGAACCACTGGTGGTGCTGTATCACTAGGCCCACTAGTGGTGCTGTATCAGTAGAACCACTGGTGGTGCTGTATCACTAGAACCACTGGTGGTGCTGTATCACTAGAACCACTGGTGGTGCTGTATCAGTAGAACCACTGGTGGGGCTGTATCACTAGGACCACTAGTTGTGCTGTATCAGTAGAACCACTGGTGGTGCTGTATCACTAAGACCACTAGTGGTGCTGTATCACTAGGCCCACTAGTGGTGCTGTATCACTAGGACCACTAGTGATGTATCACTAGGACCACTAGTGATGTATCGCTAGGACCACTAGTGATGTATCGCTAGGACCACTAGTGATGTATCCCTAGGACCACTAGTGATGTATCACTAGGACCACTAGTTATGTATCACTAGGACCACTAGTGATGTATCACTAGGACCACTAGTGATGTATCACTAGGACCACTAGTGATGTATCACTAGGACCACTAGTGATGTATCACTAGGACCACTAGTGATCTATCACTAGGACCACTAGTGATGTATCACTAGGACCACTAGTGATGTATCACTAGGACCACTAGTGATCTATCACTAGGACCACTAGTGATGTATCACTAGGACCACTAGTGATGTATCACTAGGACCACTAGTGATGTATCACTAGGACCACTTGTGATGTATCACTAGGACCACTAGTGATGTATCACTAGGACCACTAGTGATGTATCACTAGGACCACTAGTGATGTATCACTAGGACCACTAGTGATGTATCACTAGGACCACTAGTGATGTATCACTAGGACCACTAGTGATGTATCACTAGGACCACTAGTGATGTATCACTAGGACCACTAGTGATGTATCACTAGGACCACTAGTGATGTATCACTAGGACCACTAGTGATGTATCACTATGACCACTAGTGATGTATCACTAGGACCACTAGTGATGTATCACTAGGACCACTAGTGATGTATCACTAGGACCACTAGTGATGTATCACTAGGACCACTAGTGATGTATCACTAGGACCACTAGTGATGTATCACTAGGACCACTAGTGATGTATCACTAGGACCACTAGTGATGTCGTGTCAGTATATATATATACACTTGTGTGGTATATCTTTATAAAGCTGGTCCCTTTGCGTGTGACGTCACGGTACCCGCTGACGTCAGAGGCTCAGGCATGTGCACAGCCTATCATAGGCAGACGGCCTCACTAGCGACAGGCCTACACAGGTGAACAGACGTGGCTGGACTCTCTCCTTTCACTTACTGTAAATATACCGTAACCATCCAACAAGGAGTATCTTTGACCTCCTATATATCTCTCTCAAGACCCACACGACAGTGATGTATCACTAGGACCACTAGTGATGTATCACTAGGACCACTAGTGATGTATCACTAGGACCACTAGTGATGTATCACTAGGACCACTAGTGATGTATCACTAGGACCACTAGTGATGTATCACTAGGACCACTAGTGATGTATCACTAGGACCACTAGTGATGTATCACTAGGACCACTAGTGATGTATCACTAGGACCACTAGTGATGTATCACTAGGACCACTAGTGATGTATCACTAGGACCACTAGTGATGTATCACTAGGACCACTAGTGATGTATCACTAGGACCACTAGTGATGTATCACTAGGACCACTAGTGATGTATCACTAGGACCACTAGTGATGTATCACTAGGACCACTAGTGATGTATCACTAGGACCACTTGTGATGTATCACTAGGACCACTAGTGATGTATCACTAGGACCACTTGTGATGTATCACTAGGACCACTAGTGAAGTATCACTAGGACCACTTGTGATGCATCACTAGGATCACTAGTGATGTATCACTAGGACCACTAGTGATGTATCACTAGGACCACTTGTGATGTATCACTAGGACCACTTGTGATGTATCACTAGGACCACTAGTGATGTATCACTAGGACCACTTGTGATGTATCACTAGGACCACTAGTGATGTATCACTAGGACCACTAGTGATGTATCACTAGGACCACTTGTGATGTATCACTAGGACCACTAGTGATGTATCACTAGGACCACTTGTGATGTATCACTAGGACCACTAGTGATGTATCACTAGGACCACTTGTGATGTATCACTAGGACCACTAGTTATGTATCACTAGGACCACTAGTGATGTCACTAGGACCACTTGTGATGTATCACTAGGACCACTAGTGATGTATCACTAGGCCCATAGGACATAGTAAGAACATAAGAATGGAGAAACACTGTTACAGGAATATTGACCCAAACTAGGAAAGTCCATCTCTAAACCAACCATTCCCACCCACCCATTTGTTCAGTCTTTTCCCGAAGCTTCCCACGAATTAGCTTTAATTCCTTAGTTAGTAATCAATCCCAGCCCTGTTGTGCCTGTATCTCTAGGACCTTTACTAGTACTCTTTGTCTACGATCACTATTGTTGCTGTGTCTCTAGGAGTACTGTTGCTGATGTATCTATGATCACTATTGGTGTTGTGTCTCTAGGAGTACTGTTGCTGATGTATCTATGATCACTATTGTTGCTGTGTCTCTAGGAGTACTGTTGCTGATGTATCTATGATCACTATTGTTGCTGTGTCTCTAGGAGTACTGTTGCTGATGTATCTATGATCACTATTGTTGCTGTGTCTCTAGGAGTACTGTTGCTGATGTATCTATGATCACTATTGTTGCTGTGTCTCTAGGAGTACTGTTGCTGATGTATCTATGATCACTATTGTTGCTGTGTCTCTAGGAGTACTGTTGCTGATGTATCTATGATCACTATTGTTGCTGTGTCTCTAGGAGTACTGTTGCTGATGTATCTATGATCACTATTGTTGCTGTGTCTCTAGGAGTACTGTTGCTGATGGTAAATTAGACACATATGCAACACTTTTGTATCTTTATTGAGGAAACGTTTCGCCACACAGTGGCTTCATCAGTCCATACAAAGGAGAATCGTGAAGAACAGGAGGAGTTTGAGTTGGTCAGTCTCTCAATCTTGAGTCGATGTTGTCAGTCCATCAATCTTGAATAGAATACAGCATATATGCGTAGAGGTAGCTTATATACTGTAGACAGGAGAGGTGCAGCAGTTGTAGGAGGTGTCACATTTGTCCAATGTGGAAGTAGGTCGTGTCCAAGGAATAAGCAAGCGAAGAAATCCCTGTATTAAGATACCAAGATGTTGCTGTGTCAGACAGGATGTTTCTTCACGATTCTCCTTTGTATGGACTGATGAAGCCACTGTGTGGCGAAACGTTTCCTCAATAAAGATACCCAAGTGTTGCATATGTGTCAAATTTACCAACTCGTTGGTTCTCTGAACCATTCATTTACATACTGTTGCTGATGTATCTAGGATCACTATTGTTGCTGTGTCTCTAGGAGTACTGTTGCTGATGTATCTAGGATCACTATTGTTGCTGTGTCTCTAGGAGTACTGTTGCTGATGTATCTAGGATCACTATTGTTGCTGTGTCTCTAGGAGTACTGTTGCTGATGTATCTAGGATCACTATTGTTGCTGTGTCTCTAGGAGTACTGTTGCTGATGTATCTAGGATCACTATTGTTGCTGTGTCTCTAGGAGTACTGTTGCTGATGTATCTAGGATCACTATTGTTGCTCTATCTATGGGATCAAACGGATTGCTAGTAGTACAGTCTCTCGAGTAAGTCAGCAACAGCAGCAGTGGAAGGCCTCGGTCAATGACCAGTAGGTCTACTGGACATTACCAATTCTGTTGACAAAGAAAATACCAGCAACTACAGAACCAGAAGAGATCAGAGAGGGTTGGGAAGGGAAGTACAGGGTCCTGGTGTGAGGTCGTCACTCTCGTAATACAAGGGCAAAAGTAACTTCATTGCGGTGACACGTATTTCATCTTGAAACTTTCTATTCTTCACGTTATCTGGTGATGGCTTGTGTCGCCTCTGACATCAAGTTTGGCATCATTGCGGCCGCAATTATAGTAATTGTTCTAGAATGCGATTAATATATGAGATGTTAGAAATATTTAGATGTTAGAAATATTTCATATATTGTACCAAAAGATATTTCCACATCGGTGCTGTAAGGACTGAGGATGAAAAGTGTCAGAGAAGATACAAGATGGAAGATTTTTTGGAAGGGCTTTGGAAAAAAAAGAGGCAACACAACGCTGTGTTCTAGGATGATTAACAACCAACAACATATTTATTACGAAGAAACTTCGTAAAGAAATTCTCGAAAAGAGAGTTTATGGAAACCAGGAATGTTATAGAAACTATATACAAATAACCTTCACATAGCAGACTGGATCTTATGACGACGTTTCAGTCCGGCATGGACCATTAACTAGTCACACACAAGGGAAGGAACCAGTATATATACGAGAGGGAGGCGGGGCCGGGAGTAGTAGAATGAGAGGTAGTAGTATAATAGTAGTAGTAGTAGCAGTGGTGGTAGAGGTAGTACTAGTGATGGTGGTAGTAGGAGACAGAGGGTTTGCTTTCCTGGGGCTGGGATGGAGGATATTGTTAGCCGTCTGGACGACATCATGAGAGGTAATGGGAGCAATCCTATTATCTGTCTCAGTGCTGGAGGCAACGATGTTGGCAGACGTAGGAGTGAGGACCTGACTAGCAGGTATAGGTCAGCAATAGACATAATTAGGAAGAAGGGTGGGAACCCTGTCATATGTGGTATTTTGCCAAGGAGAGGAGTTGGAGATGAATGGCTGTCCAGGGCAATGGTGTCAATTGCTGGCTGGACAAACACTGTAAGGATAATGCAGTACCATTCATTTGCAACTGGGACCACTTCTATGGCCGAAATGACATGTATGCCAGGGATGGGGTTCACTTATCCAGGGCAGGTGTGGATTTTCTTGCTAGATCAGTTGAGGGTGTTGTTAGGACTTTAAACTAGGATTAGTTAGAGGTACAGGTTTAGAAATGGAAAATACTGAATGTCGAATTATAGATCTAGGCTTTGATATAAAAAATCTTAACAATAACAAGGACAGTAATAGGTATAGTGGAAAAACAGAATGGAGCAAGAAGGGTAAAGAGAAAGGAGGGTCTTTAAAAGTGTATTATACAAATAGTCGTAGTGCTAGAAATAAAATGGACGCTTTGAGATTAGTTGCAAGTGCAGGTAACATTGATGTATTTGCCATAACTGAGACGTGGTTCAATACGAAAAATAGGGACATGCCTGCTGAATGTCATATACAGGGTTTTAAATTGTTCCAAGTAGACAGAAGTTTCGGGAAGGGGGGTGGAGTGGCACTGTATGTCCGAGATCGCTTGAACTGTTGCATAAAAACGGGAATAAAGTCTGAAATAACACATACAGAGTCTGTCTGGATAGAATTTTCAGAGGGGCATGAAAAATTGATTTTAGGTGTGATATACCGTCCCCAAACTTAGATAGGGACCAAGGGAGACTACTATGGGAGGAAATTGTTAAGGCCACAATGCACGATAACGTAGTTATTCTGGGAGACTTCAACTTTAGTCAAATTGATTGGAATTTTTGACTGGGAATTTAGAATCTAACGACTTCCTAGAAGTAGTTCAAGATTTTTTTGAAGCAGTTTGTGACAGAACCTACAAGGGAAATAACCTGCTTGACTTAGTTCTGCCAAACAAGGAAACCCTTGTTAATAATTTAGAAATTTCAGAGGAACTCGGCGCAAGCGACCACAAATCAATTACCTTTGGCATTGAATGGAAGTTTCATAGTAGGGATAACTCAGTAACGGTCCCAGATTTTCGCTAGCAGATTACAATGGACTTAGAGAACACTTATCATCTGTGGACTGGGGTAATGAAGAGAGCTATCAATATGACAGTTTTCTGAACACTATACATGCTGCCCAAAGAACATTTATCCCATATAAAGAAATTAGATCGAATATAAATGACCAAAAATGGATGAATAATAGGCTCAAATATCTTTTAGGGCAGAAGAAAGGAATTTATAGGCATATCAAAAGAGGTGAGGGTCATCTTATGAATCAGTATATTGACATTAGGAGGGACGTTAAAAGCTAAACGGGACTACGAAATTAAAGTTGTAGGGATTCGAAAACTAACCTAAAAAATTTTTCCAGGTGTATAGAACAAAAGTTAGAGATAAGATAGGTCCCTTAAAAATAATTAGGGGTATCTTACTGACAAAGAGAATGAAATGTGCTCTATTTTTAATAATTATTTTCTCTCGGTTTTCACTCAGGAAGACACTAATAATATCCCAAGAATTAGGTATTTTAGTGGGCCTGAAGAAGATAAATTATGTAGTATCACAGTCACTAGTGAAATGGTTATCAAACAGATAGACCGTTTGAAGCAAAATAAATCGCCAGGTCTGATGAGCTTTTTCCAAGGGTTCTTAAGGAATGCAAAATGGAACTCTGTGAACCCTTAACTAACATTTTTAACCTATCTCTTCAAACAGGTGTAGTGTCTGATACGTGGAAGTTGGCTAATGTAATTCCTATTTTTAAAGCAGGGGACAAGTCGTTGCCATCAAATTACCGCCCAATAAGTCTAACATCAATTGTAGGCAAATTATTAGATTCGATTATAGCTGATAACATAAGAAGCCATCTCGATAGGCATAATTTGATTAATGATACTCAACATGGATTCACCGGGCCGTTCCTGCCTAACTAATTTATTAACTTTTTCAGTAAGGCTTTTGAGGCAGTTGATCATGATAAAGAATTCGATATTGTTTAGTTGGATTTTAGTAAGGCTTTTGATAGAGTACCACATCAGAGACTGTTAAAAAGTGGCTGCTCACGGCATTGGGGAAAAAGTGTTTTCATGGATCGAGTCATGGCTCACCAATAAGAACATAAGAACATAAGAAAGGAGGAACACTGCAGCAGGCCTGTTGGCCCATACTAGGCACGTCCTTCACATTCATCCACCAACAGAACACTTGTTCAACCCAACTTTCAATGCTACCCAAGAAATAAGATTTGATAATTTTATTTACTCATGTGCAATTCCCACTCAAATCCAACCCTCTCATCATGAATTTATCCAACCTAAATTTAAAACTACCAAAGTCCTAGCTTCAATAACCCTACTAGGCAGACTGTTCCACTCATCAACTACCTATTTCCAAACCAATATTTTCCTATATCCTTTCTAAATCTAAACTTATCTAACTTGATCCATTATGCGGTTCTCTCTTGGAGAATACCCTCAAGACCTTATTTATATCCTTTGTTAATACCTATTTTCCCTTGTATACCTCGATCATGTCTCCCTCATTCTACGTCTTACAAGTGAATGTAATTTAAGGGTCTTCAATCTTTCTTCGTAAGGAAGATTTCTAATGCTATGTATTAATTTAGTCATTCTACGCTGAATGTTTTCTAACGAATTTATGTCCATTCTGTAATATGGAGACCAGAACTGAGCTGCATAATCTAGGTGAGGCCTTACTAATGATGTATAAAGCTGTAATATAACCTCTGGACTTCTGTTGCTAACACTTCTTGATATAAATCCCAGTAATCTATTTGCCTTATTACGTACCTTAGGCATTGCTGTCTTGGTTTAAGGTTGCTGCCTCCATCACCCCAAGTCCTTCTCGCAATCTGTAGGCTAAGTTCTACGTTATTTAACTTATAAGTCCTGGGTTATGGACACTCCCGAGCTTTAGAACTTTGCATTTATCTACATTGAACTGCATCTGCCATTTTCTGACCAGGAATTGAGTTTGTCTAAATCCTCCTGTAGTTCACTGACATCTACGTCTGAATCGATTATCCTACCTATCTTCGTGTCATCAGCGAATTTGCTCAATTCACTAGAAATTCCCTCATCAAGGTCATTTTATATATATTATAAACAACAACGGGCCCAAAACCGATCCCTGTGGAACGCCACTTGTTACAGATCCCCACTCAGATTTAACCCCATTAATGCACACCCTCTGCTTCCTATTGGTGAGCCATGACTCGATCCATGAAAACACTTTTCCCCCAATGCCGTGAGCAGCCACTTTCTTTAACAGTCTCTGATGTGGTACTCTATCAAAAGCCTTACTAAAATCCAAATAAACAATATCAATTCTTTATCATGATCAACTGCCTCAAAATAGGAAGCAGAGGGTGTGCATAAATGGGGTTAAATCTGGTGGGGATCTGTAACAAGTGGCGTTCCACAGGGATCGGTTTTGGGACCGTTGTTGTTTATAATATATATAAATGACCTTGACGAGGAGTACTAGTGATATGAGCAAATTCGCTGATGACACGAAGATAGGTAGGATAATCGATTCATAAGAAACATAAGAAACATAAGAAACATAAGAAAGGAGGAGCACTGCAGCAGGCCTGTTTACCCATACTAGGCAGGTCCTTCCAATCCGTCCCCACTAACAGAATATTTGCTCAACCAAATTTTCAATGCTACCCAAGAAATAAGCTTTGACAATTCTACCCACTCATGCGGAGTCCCACTCAAATCCAACCCCTCTCACTCATGAATTTATCCAACCTAAATTTGAAACTACCCAAGGTCTCTTCCCAAAAACCCTACTAGGCAGACTGTTCCACTCACCCCAATACCCTATTTCCAAACCAATACTTTCCTATATCCTTTCTAAATCTAAACTTTTAACTTGAACCATTTTGCGGGTTCTCTTTGGAAATATCCTCAAGACCTTTTTATATCCCCTTTTTTCCCCTTTTTTCCCCTTTTCCTCGTTTTCCCCTCATTCTACTCTTAAAGGAATAAATTTTGGGTCTTCAATCTTTTTTAAGGAAGATTTCTAATGTATTTTTTTGTCATTCATGAATGTTTTCTAAAATTTATGTCCATTCTGAAATTTGGAGACCAAAACGAGCTGCGTAATCTGTGAGGCCTTTAATATGAAAAGCTTAATAAACCTCTGGACTTCTGTTGCTAACACTTCTTGATATAAATCCCAGTAATTTTTTTGCCTTATTTCGCTTGGCTTGCTGTCTTGGTTTGGTTGCTTTCCATCCCCCCCAAGTCCTTCCCCAATCTTTTGGCAAGTTCTCGTTTTTTAACATAAGTTTGGGGTTTTGGACCCCCCCGGTTTGAACCCATTTTTTCCATTCCCATCTGCCCTTTTCTGACCAAATTGAGTTTGTCAAACCTCCTGAAGTTCCGGAACATCTACGTCTGAATCGAATCCTCCTTCTTTTATAAGAATTTGCTCTATACATAATTCCCTGTCAAGGTCTTTATATATTATAAACAAAAGGGGCCCTAAAACCGTCCCTGTGGAACGCCATTTGTTGACCCCCCTCAGTTTCCCATTAATGCACACCCCGCTTCTAGGTACCAGACTCGTCCATAAACATTTTCCTAAAAAGGGAGCACCACTTTTTTAACGTCTCGATGGGTCCTATAAAACCAAAAAAACCAAATAAAAATATCAATTCTTTATCATGATCAACCCTAAAGCCTTATAAAAAAGTTAATTTGTTAAGGAACCCCCCAAAACCATGTTGAGTTCTTAAATAAATTACCTATCGGTGGTTCATTTACCTAAATCCCCCCAAATTTTTCCTTTAAGTTAACTTTTGGGGGAATTTGAGGAAACGACTTGCCCCCCTTTTTAAAAATAGAATTCTTAGCCATCTTCCACGATCAGCCCCAAACCTGTTTGAAAAATGGTTAAAAATGTTATTAAGGGTTCCGGTTCAATTTGCTTCCCCAAGCCCTTGAAAAAAAACTCATCAGGGGGCTTTATTTTCTTCAAACGGTCTATCTGTTTGTAAAATTTCCTTATGTGATCTCAAATTTATCTTCTTCAGGCCCCTAAAAAACCCAAATTTTGGGATTTAAGTGTCTTCCTGAGTGAAAAACCCAGGAAAATAATTATTTAAAAAAAGGCACATTTCATTCTCTTTTCAGTAAGATACCCCTAATTATTTTTAAAAGGGGCCATCTTATTCTAACTTTTTCAAACCGGCTTTTGGGTTGTTTTGAACCCGCAACTTTAATTTGAGTCCCCTTTTTTCTTATCCCCTTTTTCGTCCCCTTTGTCTTTGTTTAAATGACCCCCCTCTTTTGAATATAAATTCCTTTCTTCGCCCCCAAAAAATTTAGCCTATTATTCATCCATTTTGGGTCATTTCTATTCGATTAATTTCTTTTAGGGTAAATGTTCTTTGGGGCATGTAATGTTCGAAAACTGTCATATTGTTCTCTTCATTACCCCCGTCCCCAGATGATAAGTTTCTCTAAGTCCATTGTAATCTGCTAACGAAAACACCGTTCTGATTTTTTTGAAACTTCCTTCAATCCAAAGGGAATTATTTTGGGCCTTTTTAAATTCCTCTGTAATTTTAAATTTTTAAAAGGGGTTTCCCTTTTTCCAGAACTAAGTCAAGCAGATTATTTTTGAGGTTTGTCACAAACTGCTTCAAAAAAAAATCGAATCTTTGAAATTTAGATTCAAAATTCCCGTCAAAAAAAATTCCAACAATTTGATAAAATTGAAGTCCCCCGAAAACTCGTTATCGTGCATTGTGGCCTTAACAATTTCCTCCCCCAGATCCCCTTTCCCATCTAAGTTTGGGGAGGTAGATGTCAAAACTTCAAAGGGTTTAAAAAATCAATTCCCGGGCGAAAAAGGCAATGCAGTTCAATGTAGATAAATGGGGGTTTAAAAAGGGGGGTATAAATAAGTCTTAGGATACTCTTCAAAGGGGCCCCCAATAATGGATTTAAAAGGATAAGTTTAGATTTAGAAAGGATATGGAAAATATTGGTTTGGAAAAAGGGGAGTTGATGAGTGGGGCTTTTGCCTGAGGAAATTTTGAAGCTGGAATTGGGGAGTTTTAAAATTTGGTTGAAAAAACCAATGGAGGGTTGGGTTTGGGGTCACCGAGTTAATAATCATCAAAGCATTTCTTGGTGGGTGAAAATAGGGGGCATTTTTCTGTTAGGGGATGGTTGTGAAGGACCTGCCTTTTGGGAACAGGCCTCTGCAGTGTTCCTCCTTTTTTATTTCTTATTTGTAGCAGTGGTGGTGGTAGAAGCAGTGTTTAAAAATAGTAGTAGTGGTAGGTTTGGGGGCTATGATAGTAGTGTATAGTTGTTGTGTAGCAGTGTGTAGAATGTAGTAGGGCAGAAGAAAGGAATTTATGGCGTATCAAAGAGGTGGGGGCATCTTTGGTCAGTATATTGACATTAAGGGACATTAAAAGGATAAGAAAAGCTAAAAGGGGCTACGAAAAATTTAAAATTTAGGGGTTAAAAAAAACCCAAAATTTTTTTCCCGGTATAGAGGGGGAAATTTCTATATAGCAAATTCCCGACACACGAAGATAGGTAGGGTAATTGATTCAAACATAGATGTCATAGAACTTCAGGAAGATTTAGACAAACTTAATTCGTGGTCAGAAAAGTGGCAGATGCAGTTCAATGTAGATAAATGCAAGGTTCTGAAGCTCGGGAGTGTCCATAACCCAAGCACTTATAAGTTAAATAACGTAGAACTTAGACATACAGATTGCGAGAAGGACTTGGGGGTGATGGTAAGCAGCAACCTTAAACCAAGACAGCAATGCCTAAGCGTACGTAATAAGCAAATAGATTACTGGATTTATATCAAGAAGTTTAGCAACAGAAGTCCAGAGGTTATATTACAGCTTTATACATCATTAGTAAGGCCTCACCTAGATTACGCAGCTCAGTTCTGGTCTCCATATTACAGAATGGACATAAATTGTTGAAAACATTCAGCGTGGGGAAAGACTAAATTTAAAACATAGCATTAGAATCTTCCTTGAAGAGAAAGATTGAAGACCCTTAATACATTCACTTGTAAGACGTAGAATGAGGAGACATGATCGAGGTATACAAGTGGAAAATGGGGTATTAACAAAGGGGATATAAATGGTCTTGAGGATATCTCTCCAAGAGAACCCGCAATAATGGATTCAAGTTAGATAAGTTTAGATTTAGAAAGGATATAGGAAAGTATTGGTTTGGAAATAGGGTAGTTGATGAGTGGAACAGTCTGCCTAGTAGGGTTATTGAAGCTAGCACCTTGGGTAGTTTCAAATTTAGGTTGGATAAATTCATGAGTGAGAGGGGTTTTGGTTTGAGTGGACTCGGGATGAGTGGGTAGAATTGTCAAGCTTATTTCTTGGGTAGCATTGAAAATTGGGTTGAGCAAATATTCTGTTAGTGGGACGGATTGTGAAGGACCTGCCTAGTACCATAGGCCTGCTGCAGTGTTCCTCCTTTCTTATGTTCTTATGTTCATAGGTCCCTTAAAAATAATTATGGTATCTTACTGATAAAGAGAATGAAATGTACTCTATTTTTAATAATTATTTTCTCTCAGTTTTCACTCAGGAAGACACTAATAATATCCCAAGAATTAGGTATTTTAGTGGGCCTGAAGAAGATAAATTATGTAGTATCACAGTCACTAGCGAAATGGTTATCAAACAGATAGACCGTTTGAAGCAAAATAAATCGCCAGGCCCCGATGAGCTTTTTCAAGGGTTCTTAAGGAATGCAAAATAGAACTCTGTGACCCTTAACTAACATTTTTAACCTATCTCTTCAAACAGGTGTAGTGCCGATACTGGAAGATGGCTAATGTAATTCCTATTTTTAAAGCAGGGACAAGTCGTTACCATCAAAATTTCCGCCCAATAAGTCTAACATCAATTGTAGGCAAATTACTAGAGTCGATTATAGCTGATAACATAGAAGCCATCTCGATAGGCATAATTTGATTAATGATCTCCCTGGGTTCACCAGGGGCCGTTCCTGCTAACTAATTTTTAACT
>WNWK01015235.1:0-20000 GCA_009830355.1 Cherax destructor
CCAGCTACCAAACCTAAAAAAAAATACGTAGGGCATTTACAGCGCCCCAGAGTGATTTTAATTTATATTTTATTATTTTTCCCCCTAAACTTTACCTTGTTCACTGGTATAAAAATTTTTTTAAAAGCTGCCACGAGAGACAAAAAATGTCAACACACAGGCAAACACACCCCCCATCCCTTGACTGTGCACTTCTTCCTTTTTCCTCTTTTTTTTCCCTTTTTCCCCAAGTGCTGTTTGGCACCCATATTTAAAAAGGGGGAGTTAAAAGTGAAAAAAATTGGGGGGGGAAAAACCCCAAAAAGGAAAAGGGGAAAAAGGGTAAAAAGAAGTTCACAAAAGGGGATCAGCGGGGTTTTTCATCTGTGTGTTTTCATTCTGTGTCTCTCAAAAACCCCCAAAATTTAAAAATGATTAAACTCAGTAAAAAGGTATGTTGATGGTGATATTAATAATAATAATAATTAATAAAGATAAAAATTTTTTTTGCAAAAAAAAAATCGCTCTGGAGTGCTTTAAATGTCAGCTCGAAACCTATACAAGTGCTCCCACTTTATCTTTTACTATGGGATACACAATCAAGTTCAAATTTGAAACAAATATGTAGTCTTGGATTTTTTTAAATCCCTAATTTACTGATGGCTGTAAAAAGGGGAGATTGAATGCATGCCCCAAATTTTTCCCCATACGGCATAAAAAAATTTTTTTTGGTAAAGAGCCTGTCGTAACTCAGGTTGTAAAAAAAACAGTCGTCGGAAAAAGGGGGAAAAATGTATATATAAAAAACGTATATATACAGTGGTCCCCATGGGCCCCCCGGAAATTTTTACAATTAAAAAAGTATAATATTGTAAGTGCTTGTGGAAGTTTTTTTTGGGGGGGTCTGAAATAGACAACATACGTGACATTTTTTTTAAAGGGGGAAGTAAATTCTTTGGGTAATGGCACTTGAGCAGGCTTCTGGAATGAATTTTTTTTCGTTGGGGGGGGGACCACTGAAATAAAAATATCGTACTATATATATATATATATATACATTTTGGGCCCCCAATTTAAAAAAAAAAATTCTAAGAAGCCTGCTCAAGTGTAATTACCGGGGCAATTTCCCCTTTAAAAAGGAAAAATGTCAGAAAGGGGAAACCCTTTTTGGGCCCCCAAAAACCCCCTTTCCCTTTTAAAATTTTTCTTACATAATTTGGGTTTCCGGTTTGGTTTTTTTGGGGGTCCCCTTATATATATATTTATATATGTTTTATACAGTAATTTTGGGGACGATGGGGCCCCAAAAAACCCCCCTTTTTTTAAGTTTTTTTTTTAAAAGTTTTTAAGTATTTTTTGGGGGGGGGAAAAAACTAGTCTATTTTACATTATTCCTTATGGGGATAAATTCTTTTTTGGGGCCCTTTTTTTAACAGCATTCCCGGGGGGGAAAAAAAATCAAATTTTGGGACCACTGTACTACAAATAGGGCCGTTTTGGGTGTTCTCTTTTTTTATGGTGAGGGGGTCTTTCAAAAAACGGCGTGGCCCCCTTGGTTTATTTACTTCTCCGTGAGCACATCTCCCCCTTTTAAATTTTAAAAAAATCACTCTTGCCCAGTAAAAAGGGGTTTAACCCCCTTTTACTTTTTAAAATTTTGTCTTACGGGGGCCCAAATTTTTGGGGTTTTTTTTAAACGCGTAAATTCAGCGGCTTCAAAGGGGAAAAAGGGGGGAAAAACTCATAGGCCTACATGGGGGAAAAGGGTCTGTGTGGTGGGTGGGGGAGTATAAAAAACCCCGGGGGCCCCCGTGGTGCATTGTGGGGCGCCCGTTTGTAGCCCTTTTTTCACCATGCCTCGTGGAAAAAACCCCCCACCCCCCCGGCCCCGGGGTGGGGGGGCTTCTCTTCCCAAGTGATAGTTCTAACAGTGATGAAAGTGCCAGTGAAATTTTTTTCCATGGTTTCAAAGGGTGTGACTGAAAGCAGTGCCCAGGATAACATCGTATTAGTGATGGCTTAGATGACCCTGACGCTACCTCTGGTGCTGGGCGTCTCATTCACGTTCACCTGTGCCAGGACCCCGAAGAGGAAACTATTTCATCATGTACAGGACTCTGATGTGGTCAGTGTAAGTGATAATGACAGTGATTTCAAAGTTATTGAAAGCAGTTCTAGTGGCGATAGTGAGGAGAGTATTCTCAGTGAAGCGGCAGTATGTACAACACTACTACATGCATTCTGGTAGTGTGCCGCTATGCTATTCCAAGGAAAAGGAGTAAATCGTTCCGGGTACATCTCTTGACCCCTACACCACCGAATTGATAGTGAAGATGAAGAAAATAGTGAAAAAAAACAAGAAATCTACGAATGGAGTACAGTGGACCTGGTTTCGTGATTTTTCGTTTCAGAGATACTGTTCAGGTGCCATTGTAAAACAAGAATTTAATCCATAAGGAATAATGTAAAGTAGACTAGACCTTTGAGCCCCAAAATACACTTACAAAAACATTTAAAAATACACTTACATAAAGGGCAGGGGAGTTAGGAGCAAGGCTGGAACACCGGGGGTCCACTGTAAACAAAAGTTTACTGAGTAAGTGGCATTCGCCGCTGTTGTCATACGCGGCTCATTTTCTGCCAACTACGCCTCCATATCTCGGTAGAGTATTGATCGAAAAAAAATTTGGAATAAAAACAATCAAAAATAATTAACATTTTGATAAGAATTTTTTTTTTTCTAAATATTTTGCGACATAAAATGACAGTTTCAGAAGGGGTCTCCAACAGTCAAAGGGTTAAAATGTCTTATTTTATGTGTCAATATAGACATTTTCATTAATCCATCATGATATTTTCTTTAAAATTATATAAGAAACACGTTATAACGCCTTACGCGTGACATATGCTATGGAGGTGTGGTGCCAGGCGGAGGGAAGCATTACGTATTACTATGTAATCACGTATTAAATGTCTTATTTTACGTTAATATAGACATTTCCATTAATCCATCTATGATATTTTTCAAAATTATGTAATAAACACACTTCATAACATATAAGCATGATACACCCACCCACAGTATAAAAATTGACATAAATATGAGTTTTGTTTGCAAGCGGTTTGTAGGAGAGTTGGAAGAATTACGTTTTCTCTAGTCAACTGTAGAAAATAATCCCTTTGTATACTTCCTCTATCTACAGCTATTCACAACCCTGTGGGTTTAATTAACTTCTTTATTATTATTATAATAATAATATAATAATACTAATAATAATAATAATAATATCATTCACTTTAAAAATGGTGTCCAGCAGTAGCCTGGAACCTAACCTGCCGTATAAGAGTGGCACTACTGTATATACAGTGGAACTCTGGTTTTCATACAGCCCGAATATCATACAATTCGGATTTAGAACACGTTTTGGGGTGAAATTTTGGTCGGTTTCATATGTATCCAGCCCATGGACCAGCAGGTCATTTCTAACTTCAAAAAACTCTACACAAAGCAATGTTTCAAAGGTGCTTTGCAGTGACCTCGGACACTGAATTGACCCTAAGAGAGTTCTGGAGGGATCACTTCAATATCCTCCATTGCAGGAAGTGACTTCAGGACTTTGAACTCTGCTTGGAAAAAATTTGTGGCTAGAATGTGTCCAAGAGAAGGATTTTGAAGGGTTTGAGGCTGACCTGTCGACCCTACACCTGTTGTGGAATCTATTGTGTCTATGGGGAAGTCCATGGGGTTGAATGTGAGTGGCCAGGATGTGGAAGAGTTGGTGGAGGACCACAGGGAAGAGCTAACCACTGAAGAGCTGCAAGACCTTCATCTGGAACAGCAACAGACCACAGCTGAGGACAGTGCTTCAGAGGAGGAGGAAGAGAGAGGGAGAAGGTGCCTTCTTCAGTGATTAAGGACATGTGCAAAGTGGAATGAGTTGCAAACTTTTGTTGAAAAATATCACCCTGACCAAGCTGATACAAGCTGAATCTGCAACATGTTCAGTGACAATACCTTGTTCCATTTTAGGCAAATCTTAAGAGACGCCAGAAACAGAGCTCTCTGGACAGATTTTTAGTGCGACAGGGTCCAGTGCCAGTAAAAGACAAGAAGGGAAGTAACCTCAGAGAGGGCTTTGATAGAAGTCCTTATGGAGGGATTCCTTCCGAACAATAACCTCAACTTCCTCTCCCTCCTCGCCTTCTTCAATACGCCAACAGAGTCTTTAATAAAGGTATGTAATGTTCATTTATCATTAAAATTAGTCATTTATATTTATTTCTCATTGTTTTCTGTATGTAAAACTATAGTTATTCTTTAAAAAATGTATTTTTTGTTAATATTTTTGGGTGTCTGGAACGGATTAATTGTGTATTTTCATTATTTCTTATTGGAAATATTACTTGGTTTTCATACGTTTCAAATTTAGACCGACCTTCTGGAATGGATTAAATCGAATCAAGGTTCAACTGTATATATATACAGCCTCTCCTCACTTAACAATGGAGATGAGGGCCTAAGACCTTGTCGGTAACGATTTCATCGCTAATCGAGGAATCACCCTTACTGACACTTCAAAAGTGTCACCACCCAAAATTAAAACATTCAGTTTTATGTTTGCTGGGAAATTCCTTTCAATCTGTTTATTATTAATGGTAATACAACATGAAATAGGTCAATGACTTACTTCCAAGATATTCCAGGAAATGCCTGCATAGCTGATTATTTGGGATTTTTTTTTTTTAGAAAATCACACTTTTTCAGTCTTTGCATAGGGTAAGAGTGATCTTCTATAGTTACTCTTCAGTGCGTAATGTTTTCTCGGTCACTTTTTTTATCCTCTCCACCTTCAATACCTCTCTATATAATGCCAGTTTTTATTAATTTCAGCGTCTTTATCATGCTTCTACGTTATTTATGTTATACCTAATATTATTCTGGAATAAATTTGATAGGTAGATAACATTTATTGATAGTAATAGTATAATTATGCAATACAGTGGACCCTCAGTTTTCATCAATAATTCTTTCCAGAATGCTGTTCAAGTGCCTTTACCGAACAAATTTAATAATAATAATAATAATAATAATAATACTTTATTTAGACATGGTACAATGATACATAGTTGGGTAGACATGATACATGGGTATAACTGAGATGTACATGCCAAAAGCCCTAATATGTTCCCATAGGACGAATGTAAATTAGATTAGTCGTTTCAGACCCCAAAATACACTTACAAAAGCACTTACAAAATTACACTTACATAATTTTCGAGTTGGGAGCTGTACGAAAACCGAGGGTCCACTGTATTTTATAGTGGGGTGAAGCGGCATGGGGAATCATGAGTTACTGACACTTTGCTGCTTCTCCCTCTCCTGTAGCTCTGCCCACTTTGTAATGATGCCAAATGCTGAATTAATATGTATACGTATTAGAAAAAATAAAATAAAAATGAAACTCCAACTTGATAACTTTATTTTAATTTGCATAACTCTTACATATTACAGAAAACAATAAAAAAAGTAAAATACACATACAATGAGTTAAGCTT
This sequence comes from Cherax destructor, assembly GCA_009830355.1. Classification (NCBI taxonomy): domain Eukaryota; kingdom Metazoa; phylum Arthropoda; class Malacostraca; order Decapoda; family Parastacidae; genus Cherax; species Cherax destructor. The sequence goes on from WNWK01015235.1 coordinate 5,536, forward strand.
ACAGCAAAATACATTAAATTCACCGTGTAACATTGTTATGAAGTGGCAGGAGCTAAATAAGAGAGGGGAGACAAGCAGTAGCATTCAGTATCTGTTGAGTAGTCATGGATGTCGGATGTTACCCGTGGAGCTAATAAAATGTTGTGTAATTACGCTAATACAGTGGACCCTCGGTTAACGAATACCCCGGAAATCGTGCAATTATGTAAGTATAATTTTGTAAGTTCTTGTGGAAGTGTATTTTTGGGGGGTCTGAAATAGACTAACCTACGTGAAATTTTTCCTTAAGGGAGTAAATTCGTTCGGTAATGGCACTTGAGCAGACTTCAGGAGTGAAGTTTTTACGAAACTCGGGGTCCACTGTATTAGTAATAATGGTTATCTATCTATTACATTTATTCCAAATTGATATCAGAAACAAAATAAATATCCTGAAACTGTAATAAAGACGCTGAAATGAATAATATATGCCATATTATGTGAGTGGGGTAAGGACAGAGGCCACCACTATGGGATAAGATCATAAGATAGATGCATTGTTTACATCAGGGAAACATGTCATAAGAAAAATGCAAAATTAGTGTTTATTATTATTATAATAATTTATAATAATAATTTATAATAATAATTTATAATAATAATTTATAATAATAATAATTTATAATAATAATAATTTACAATAATAATAATTTATAATAGTAAGAATAAGAATAATAAATAATCGATCTGGAGTGCTTTAACTGTCACAAGTATTTCATATATGTTTGGTAGCTGACATTTAAAGCACTTCAGACGATTATTCTTTCTTTCTCAACAAGTCGGCCATCTCCCACCGAGGCAGGGTGACCTAAAAGAAAGAAAATCCCCAAAAGAAAATACTTTCATCATCATTCAACACTTTCACCTCACTCATACATATTCACTGTCTTTGCAGAGGCGCTCAGATACGACAGCTGAGAATAAGTCCCTCCCAACTGTCACTATCCCAGACCCCTCCTTTAAAGTGCAGGCATTGTACTTCCCATTTCCAGGACTCAAGTCCAACTAAAGCAATTAACTGGTTTCCCTGAATCCCTTCACAAAATATTACTCTGCTCACACTCCAACAGCTCGTCAGGTCCCAAAAGCAATTTGTCTCCATTCACTCCTATCTAACACGCTCACACGTGCTTGCTGGAAGTCCAAGCCCCTCGCCCACAAAACCTCCTTTACCCCCTCCCTCCAACTTTTTCGAGGATGACCCCTACCTCGCCTTCCTTCCCCTACAGATTTATACGCTCTCCAAGTCATTCTACTTTGATCCATTCTCTCTAAATGACCAAACCACCTCAACAACCCCTCTTCAGCCCTCTGACAAATACTTTTAGTAACTCCACACCTCCTCCTAATTTCCACACTTCGAATTTTCTGCATAATATTTACACCACACATTGCCCTTAGACAGGACATCTCCACTGCCTCCAGCTGCCTCCTCACTTCAGCATTTGCAACCCATGCTTCACACCCATATAAGAGTGTTGGTACCACCATACTTTCATACATTCTCTTCTTTGCCTCCATGGATAACGTTTTTTGTCTCCAAAGATAACTCAACGCACCACTCACTTTTTTTCCTTCATCAATTCTATGGTTAACCTCATCCTTCATAAACCCATCCACTGACAAGTCAACTCCCAAATATCTGAAAACATTTACTTCTTCCATAATCCCTCTCTCCAATGTGATATCCAATTTTTTTTTTATTTAAATCATTTGATACCCTCATCACCTTACTCTTATCTATGTTCACTTTCAACTTTCTTCCTTTACACACCCTCCCAAACTCGTCCACTAATCTTTGCAACTTTTCTTTAGAATCTCCCATAAGCACAGTATCATCAGCAAAAAGTAACTGTGTCAACTCCCATTTTGCATTTAATTCCCCATAATTTAATCCCACCCCTCTCCCCAACACCCTAGCATTTACTTCTTTTACAACCCCATCTATAAATATATTAAACAACCATGGTGACATTACACATCCGTGTCTAAGACCTCTTTTACCAGGAAGTAATCTCCCTCTCTCTCCTACACACCCTAATCTGAGCCTCACTATCCTCATTAAAACTCTTTACAGCCTTCAGTAACTTACTACCTATTCCATACACTTACAACATTTGCCACAGTGCTCCTCTATCCACTCTATCATATGCCTTTTCTAAATCCATAAATGCAATGAAAACTTCTCTACCTTTATCTAAATACTGTTCACATATATGCTTCACTGTAAACACTTGATCTACACATCCCCTACTCACTCTAAAGCCTCCTTGCTCATCTGCAATCCTACTCTCCGTCTTACCTCTAATTCTTTCAATAATAACCCTGCCATACACTTTACCTGGTATACTTAGTAAACTTATTCCCCTATAATTCTTACAATCTCTTTTATCCCCCTTCCCTTTATATAAAGGAACTATACATGCTCTCTGCCAATCCCTAGGTACCTTCCCCTCTTTCATACATTTATTAAACAAAAATACCAACCACTCCAGCACTGTATTGGATGCGTCAACCCGCCCGCCTGCCAGCCACTCGCACGTTCCTGAGTCAGTGTAGCTTTGTCTCTGGGCGAGTGAGGAAGCTTCTGCTCATTCATCCAAACATTTCGCTATAATCCATTGTTTTTGGTGGTTGCTGATTAAGTGCAACTGCGAAATAAATAACCATGGCCCCAAAGAAAGTTCCTAGTAAAGTTCCTTTGGTAAAGAAAGTGAGAAACATGATGGAATTTAAGAAAGAAGTTATTGAAAAATATGAGAGTGGTGTGCAAGTGCTGGAACTTGCCAGGATGTATGGGAAAAACAAATCAACAATCACTTCCATCCTGGCAAAGAAAGTAGGAATCAAGGAAGCTAAGGAGTAAATGTGCTAACGAAACAAAGGTCACCAATAATGGAAGATATGGAGAAGTTGTTGTGGATCACCGAAAAACAATTAGCGGGAGATAGTGTTATGGAGTCGATCATTTGTGAGAAGGCAAGGCAGTTGCATGTGGATTTCATAAATAAAATGCCTGGAACAAGTGCTGCTGTTAGTGAATTTAGGGCCAGCAAGGCTAGTTTGAGAGATTTAAGAAGCATAGTGGCATTCACAGTGTGGTAAGGGATGGTGAGGCTGCAAGTTCAGACAAATGTGCGGCTGAAAAATTCGTGCAGGAATTCAAGTGTTCAATTGTGATGAAACAGGCCTCTTTTGGAAGAAAATGCCAAAAAGGACCTACATTACGCAGGAGGAAAAGGCATTACCAGGACACAAGCCTGAGAGACAGGCTTACTCTTTTGTTCTGTGGTAACGCTAGTGGGGATTTCAAAGTGAAGCCTTTACTGGTGTATCATTCTGAAAATCCCCGAGTGCTCAAGAAAAACAACGTCATCAAGGGTAAATTGTGTGTGATGTGGAAGGCTAGCAATAAGCCATGAGTCACGAGGCAAATTTTCATTGAGTGGGTCAATGAAGTGTTTGGCCTGAGTGTGAAAAAATGCCTCCTTGAAAATAAATTGCCACTCAAGTGCCTCCTGGTACTGGACAATGCTCCTGCTCATCCTCCAAACTTGGTAGACCTATTTATTGTCTGTGGACTTCCCTTTTATAACAGTGAAGTTCTTGCCTCCTAACACCATTCCTCTCATCCAGCCCGTGGACCAGCAGGTCATCTCTAACTTCAAAAAACTCTACACCAAAGCAGTGTTTCAAAGGTGCTTTGAAGTGACCTTGGACACTGATTTGACCCTAAGAGAGTTCTGGAGGAATCACTTCAATATCCTCCATTGGATAAGCCTTATAGGTAAGGCTTGGCAGGGAGTGACTTCCAGGACTTTGAAATCTGCTTGGAGAAAATTGTGGCCAGAATGTGCCCAAGAGAGGGATTTTGAAGGGTTTGGGGCTGACCCTGAGGACCCTACGACTGTTGTGGAATCTATTGTGTCTTTGGGGGAAGTCCATAGGGTTGGAGGTTAGTGGGGAGGATTCGGAAGAGTTGGTGGAGGCCCACAGGGAAGAGCTAACCACTGAAGAGCTGCAAGAGCTTCATCTGGAGCAGCAACAGACCACAGCTCAGGAACTTGCTTCAGAGGAGGAAGAGGGAGGGACGGAGGTGCCTTCTTCAGAGGTTAAGGAGATTTGTGCAATATGGAGTAGGATGTAAGCTTTTGCTGATAAATATTACCCTGACCAAGCTGAAACAAGCCATATCTGCAACATGTTCAGTGACAAAATCTTGTCCCACTTAAGGAAATGTTAAAGAGATGCCAGAAACATACCTCTCTGGACAGTTATTTTGTGCGACAGGGGTCCAGTGACTCTCAAGCTGGTCCTAGTGGCAGTAAAAGACAAAGAAGGAAGTAACCGCAGAGAGGGCTTTGATACCTGAAGTCCTTATGGAGGGGATTCCCTTCCAAACAATAAAGTCTCTTCCCTCTCTCCTGCTCCCTATCTTCCATAAGCCAGCAAGAGTCTTCAATAAAGGTATGTAATACTGATTTAATTGTTCATGTATTAATTTTTTTAGTTCTCATTATTTTGTGTATATAAAACTATAATTAATCTTTAAAAAAATATTTTTGTTAATATTTTTGGGTGTCTGGAACGGATTAATTGTATTTACATTAATTCTTATGGGAAATATTATTTCACTTTTGGCCATTTTGCTTTTAGGCCAACCTTTTGGAACGGATTATGACCGATAACCGAGGATCCACTGTATATATATACACTCATTGTATGCAACACAATAACCACACAAATATTATTATCATTACATTGTTTACAAAACTTGTTTACACAAACCAACAATAAAAAAAGTTGTTTATTACTATTGTTCTATAATATATATACACATATAGAACCACTGGACACATTCCTAGAACTGCTACAGCTTGTAGAAGGTTGTGTGTGGGTGGTTGAAGGTAGCCTTTGTTGTGGATGTGCTGAGAGCGGCGTTGCTTGTGTCACATGACGCATTACACAACCACCACCACCCATTACCCATACCGTCTTCCCCAACAAGCATGCTGTCTTCCCCACCACCCATATGGAAATAATTCACTTTGTCTGACTTTTTTGGGTTATCCTTGGTTGATAGTCATCTGGCTTTTCAGCACTATTTCTGGTATTCTGGGCATTGCTTTTGGTCACAAACTCCTCAAAACCATGAAATTCATCTTCACTGACACTTCCATCTGTGTTAGAATTACTGTATCACTTGGGAAGAGAAGAGTCCCAATTTGCTGGGGAGTGAGATATTTCTTACTGCGAGCCATGATAAACAACGACTACTTAAATGGCGTTCCCTCAATGCAATGTGGGTGCCCCGATTTTTTTTTATACTGTGCACACTGACCACGCAGACCCATTCTCTCATATGTAGGTCTACCATCTTTCTTCCGCTTGATTTGAAGCCACTAGAATTTTGGCGTATTAATACGTCACCAACACTGGCTCGTAAGCCGTACCTATATGACACCAACAGTGAAAGGGTTAATATAAACAAAGAGGTGTCTAGGGTTAATATTTACCTTCAAAGGTAATATCAGAATTTGGCTTTACACATCACTAAGTGCATAGTTACAGTAACTTAGTTATTGTAAGTATTGTAAGTACAGTGGTACCTCGGTTTACGATGGTCCCCAAACTCACCCTTTTATGTAAGTTTATTTTTTTAAATGCTTTTGTAAGTGTATTTTTGGGGGTCTAAAAGGACTAGTCTATTTTACATTATTCCTTATGGGGATAAATTCATTTGGTAATGGCACTTGAGCAGCATTCTGGAACGAAAAATATCGTTAACCAGGTACCACTGTATTTCTGCTTTCAGGACTTCACTTAATATGCTGTACAATTAACGATAACTGTACCATGTGGTACATTACTGTACTTCATTATACTCAATAGCAATAGCATAAGTAATATAAGTGTGTGTAATGTGCTCATCAAGACTTGACTTAGAGAGTGACTGACAAAACAAGTTCCCTAAATAAACTAACTTCTGATCAACAAAGAGGCAGTAAGCACAGCTTGCTTGAACAGTAAGCGACCAGTTCACTAAACAGCAAAATGCACAAAGCACAATGTCAGGCAAGAAGGAGACACAAAAATGACTGTAACTGGGGACAATTGACATATCCTCCATTCACATGCAAAATCTCCCAGATTTTCCAGTTCTGACTTCATCAGTGTGTAGATGCCAGTCAGAATAATAAGCTAGGTCTAGAGTTAGACTTAGGACCTGAAGTATAGTTAGTGTCTCACAACACAACCTCAGAAATGTCAGAAATCACTAGTTCTAAATGAGACTTCGTGAACAAGTTGCAGAATTACAAAATGTATGTTTCAGCTCACCAACAGATACATACTCTACCAGAAAACTGAGTCTACATGAAATGCTGTTCTCCCGGGAAAAGGAGAGGTGTTGCCTCAATGATGTCCAGCCTGAGAGCGGAAGCGAGCGAGGTGAAGTGGCAGCCAAAGGTCCGAGATCAGATGCTTTCCCAGCTTATCACATGCCCCAGAAGGCAAACAAATGAGAACAGTTTAGCCGCATTGGCAGGAATCCACCACCACACATGTAGTTTATGGGTTACATCTAACCTATAAATGTAGCTAAAGATATAAGACAACTAATACTATAAAGCATGATTTTTTTGCTTTAACTATTAACTAAAATAATTAGCAATACAGTGGACCTTGAAAATCGCCCTAAACGTTCCTGAGAGTCCGCCTATTTTCAAAATGGATGACTTTCAAAACCATTTTCCCCATAAGAAATAATGTAAATCAAATTAATCCGTTCCAGACACCCAAAAGTATTTAAAAAATATTTGTTTTTACATGAAATGTACATTTATCTACACAGAAAACAATGAGATATATAGTATAAAACAGTAATAAATTGCCTTTTTATTGAGTTGTTGATGTGTGTGGAAGAAGGAAGGAGGGGAAGGGGGGGTGTTGCTAGTTTTTGGGAAAGGGGGAAATCCCCTTCCATTAACACTTCAGGTAAAGTCCTTGCCTTCCTGCTACACTCCTGCATCCCTCACACTCCCTGCATCCCGCTACACTCCCTGCATCCCTGCTACACTCTTTATCACAGGACTGGCACTAGGGCTTTCTTTGGGCCCATGGTGGCTTATTTGCAGTTGCAAGCACTAAAAACAATGGAATAATGACAAAATGGATAGTATGAATGCGGGGTGGCGGTCACTGCTGTAAACAATGGCACACTGACGCTCAATGTGGTGTTTATGTGCCCAGGCGGCTGGCAGGCCACGCTGACGCATTTCAGATGACCGCCTATTTTTAAGCCAACGGATGAATATCAAGCCAATATTTTGCCAAAAAGTGGCCTATTTTAAATCGCCTATATTTAAAAGGGAGCCTATTTTCGGGTCCACTGTATATAATATTAGATAAAATATTATAAATATATACATATTTTCATCAATTTCTGAAAACCTTCATCTGGATTAATGCAGCATCCACGCTTTGAGAATTTCCTAGTCTGTGGTGACAAGGTTCCTTTTCTAGTTGTTCATGACTGGAATGTCCTTGTGTGCTTATACAGATTTGCTGTTGCAGTTTGGAGAAACATTTGAACAACAGCATTATTGCAATGATTTTCCTCAAACACCCTTGCCCATATAGAATATAGTAGAACCACCGTATCCACTGATTCGGTATCTGCGGTTTCAGTTATCAATGGTTTACTGTGGCCCAAAAATACCTCTTAGTTTTGCATAATAATGACCACAAAGTGCAAAAGTAGAAATGCTGGCGGTTCTTCAAAGCATAAGAGAAGCCAAGAAGTGCTTCCCATCAGTGAAAAAATGATAATTCTCCACTTATTGTGCATAATTTATCAATTAAACTTTATAATAGGTAAGTATAGGACTTATGGGGTTTGCTACTATCCTCGGTTTTGGTATCCACAGCAGGTCCTTGGAACATATCCCCCATGGATACGGGGGGCCCATTGTAGTTCCAGAGTGGTCTGCAGAGTTTTTATTAGTTATACAGATTTGCTTCATTGCTAAACTATCAAAAGTACATCACATAAAAAGCAGCATTTCTGTTGACCATTGCTTCATTTACTTATTTAAGTTATAATACACAGTAAGCTATCTGGAGGCCTCAGGAACATGTGAGGTTGCAGGATGCTGGACCAAGTGTGACACTTCTAAACTGAACATTCTTTTGAATAACTGGAAGGTGCAAAAAGTCATCATCAGGGGTTACCAGGGCTTCATTTTCTGCCCTGTTCAAGCATTAAATGATGTTAATCTTTGTCCAAACTGTGGCTGAATAATTTGAGACAGACTGGTATCTTCATCAACCCCATCTCTGAACTAAACACCAACTTACAACTGATTTCAACATGGGTTAAAAAAATATAACCACCTCAGCTTATGCAAGTCAGGTCTTGAACACTAAGGAATGTGTGCTTATTGGATGGCAGCTCGGGTCCAACTACAATTTTTTTTGGGGAGCACATAAAGTTAGTGAGCAAGTGTTAAGTCACACATCACTGGGCATATAAAACCCCATTTGTTCCGGGGGTTTTTTTTTTTTGGGGGCATCAATATGGCTCCTAATAAGGTTTTTTTTTTTGTAACTGAAAAAATTAAGGTTCCTCAGATCATGTCAGGTATACCTGAAGGCAACTCAAATATTATGAGCCTGTTTCCTGACAGATTTATATCACAGTGTAGGGACATAATGAGTGCTGTGCTCTTTTCCTGTAGAGACTTTGAGGGGACCAATTTGCCAAACTCCGGTGAGGCTGACATATCTTTGGGACATCTGAAGCAAAAAAACCCCTGTTTTTTAAAAACGAAAGGGTGAATGTATTTCACATCCATAGTGTCTATAGTTGACACATTATATTGTATATGGTATAAGTTAGACTGATCAAAATTTTCACTCAGTCTAGTGCAGATAGTTCACTGACCCTGACATTGATTCATCTCCACAGGAATGTTTGCTGGTGATATTGTTTTCAAAATTACATTTTGCTTGCCTAATTGAGAGTGGTTTAATTTGTTTACATGCTGTGACAATTATTATTATATTATTTTAACACTGGGGGGGAGTGCATATAGGGGGGGATACGGACCTGGGAAGTGGGGGGGGAGTAAAGATTCAACCCAAAAAAAAAAAGGGGAAAAATAGTTCAATTCTTTATACATATCAAGGGCCTTCAAAATATTAGACACCCCCCCTTTAAGGGTTTTTCAGTAAAAAAAATCTTTATAGAGTAGCACTAAGTGGGGTTTACCTTAGCATACTCCTGGCAAATGGATATGAGGTTTTAATTAGGCCCCATAATGAGAAGATTCACACTCGGCTTATAGGCTGGAGTTTAATACCCCTGCACTTGAATTCTCCACCTCCATTTTACAGTTGCCACCAGCCCAAGCCAGAGGGGGGTGACCCCCCAAAAATTTTTACAGGTAACCATGATGGGGGGTCCGGGGAAAAGGAATCCTAGTTCATCAAAACTCAAATTAAAAAAACAGTAGAGTCATTTAGCATGAGATTATTTTAAAGTTATGGGTTTGCACGATTAAAATTGCGGAAAATTTTTATCTAACATGCGAAAAAAAAATTTCCCGGGTTTATGGGGGGGAAAAAATTTTTTAACTCACGGTCCCCCCCGGTGGTTAAACCATTAGTCAGGGGGGGTCCTACGGGGGTGGCTATGAGCCACATCAAGTGTTAATGCCGGGGAAAATGTTTTCAAGAAAATGCCAAAACAACTTATATCAGTCAGCAAGAAAAAGTGCACCAGGCTTCAAGACAGCAAAAAGGGTCGCTTTCCTTGCTCCTTTTTTTCATCAGGTGATTTCAAATGTGCCCAATCCTCTTGCCCAGAGGGGAAAAAGGAAATTTTTTTTTCCTTCCCCAAAAATGTAAGTTTATTCAGATGGGGCCAGGGCTGAGTATCGCCCCTGCAACCAAATTAGGTAAGTACAGTTACATTGATTATCAAAATAGCAGCATATGTGTAGAACCAAGATAACCCAAAAAAAATGAAAAAATAAGTCCTCACTTTTTGGGCCCGGGGGTTTTCCAATCTTTTTATTTGAAATTTTTCATAACGTATCTGTGTATACCTGAATAAACTTACTTACAGTTTGGGGGGAAAGGGAAAAAAAATAACCATTCCCCCAAAAAAAACCTTTTGTTGTTGGGGGGACACCACCGGCCATCCCCTGCCACCCTGGACCCCCCCCCCACGTGGTATTTCTAAGTAAAAACAAGTCCCTAGGGGAAAATTTTTTTTTGTTTTTTTAAATTTTAAAACTATATCTTGTATCTCCCAAAATCAAAATGTTGCTCAAAGGGCAAAAAAAAGGAAAACATTTAAGTCTTAAAATTTTAAGAAAAAAGATATTAGACAAGACAAACCCGTGGCTGTAATGAAGTGTTATTTTTTACAAAAAAAAGGGGGGAAACAAAAGTTTTTGTGACTATACACTGACTGACTGACTGACTGATTGACTGACTTACTGAAAGTTAGACACTCAGTACAACCACATTAATAAAAACCCTCCATCCACCTCAGCCCAGGGGACGCAAACCCTCCCTCTTTCCAATCACCACAAACAAGCACCCAAATTTAAGGAAATATATTATTTTGTTAATTTTATCTTGAAAAAAAAATACATCATGATAAGAACAAGACATATTCATTTTTTTTTAAGACTGGGGTCAAAAAAAACTTTTTTTTTGGGGTTTCCCCAAATAACCCATTTTTCCCTAAGTTCTTTAATTATTTCAAAAATTTCAAAGATTTTTTTCAGGCGTAACTTCGTTAAATGGGTTTGTACTGTTAAAAATTCATTTCCCGAAGGTCGATGAACCACGGAAATCCCCCTTTGTGTGCTGTTTCTTTACTTGTTAATTGATGGCCTTTCTAGAGAATGGACGAAAAAGGATACTACCAAAAAGGGAAAATTATACTGGGGCAGAGTTAAAAAGAGGATGAAATGAATCCGGGTCATTGAAATTTTTTTCATATTTCAGAACGTGATATTTTTATATTCTATAGTAATGCAAAATTTTCCAAAAGGAAATTTTTAACAAACTTATCATGACGGGATTGAAACCCAATCAAAGTACCGTCTTGAAAGAATGTCGGTTTAATCATGCTGTAGACTGAAGACAATGTTTGTTTTATAGTTTTATTCTGTCATACCTTTTGCAGTTGGTCAGTGTGAAAAAAAAATTTCTGTACCATATCTTACCAATAAAAGTAAATTTAAAAAATCTGATCCTATGAAAATTGGGTTTTAAAAAAATTTTCTAAAGTTTTTTAGATACATTCCCCACTTAATCCGTAGGCAAATTTTTTTATTTTTTAAAATCTAACTCAGAATGTGACCAAATTTTTCTTTACTTTCCAAATCTAGCATAATTTAACATATGAAATGAAATTTTTAAATTTTTTTATGCCCAAATATTTTGGAGTTACATAAGAAAATTTGGGTTTTTTGGCAAACTATCATTAATAAGTCAAATTTCAAGTCTATCATAAAAAAAATGTAGATGTGTATACATACATAAACACACACACACACACACACACACACCCGTTTTATATCTATCTCAAAATATATATAAATATATATATATAAAAATATATAATATATACGTTTTATATATACAGTGGACTGAGTTGTATTTTTCGTTCGAGAATGCTGTTCAAGTGCCATTACCAAACGAATTTTTCCCCCTTTAAAGGGAAAAATTAAAATAGACTAGTCATTTTACACCCCCAAAATATACTTACAAAAGCATTTAAAAAAAAACTTACATAAAAGGGCGATTTTTGGGGCATTACTCAGGGACCACTGTATATATATATATATATACAGTGGTACCCGAGTTACGATATTTTTTTTTAGAATGCTGTTCAAGTGCCATTACCAAACAAATTTATCCCCATAAGGAATAATGTAAAATAATAGTCCTTTTTCACCCCAAAAATATACTTACAAAAGCATTTAAAAAAAAAAACTTACATAAAAGGGCGATTTTGGGACTATCGTAACTGAGGACCACTGTATATATATATAAAATATATATATATATATATATATATATATATATATATATATATATATATATATATATATATATATATATATATATATATATATATATATACAGTGGACCCCGAGTTTTTTAAAACTTCACCCCGAAGTCTGCTCAAAGGGATTTCTGAACGAATTTACTCCCTTAAGGAAAATTTCACGTAGGTTTCTATTTCGACCCCCAAAAATACACTTCCACAAGAACTTACAAAATTATACTTACAAAGCACGATTTCGGGTATTTTAACCGAGGGGCCACTGTATACAGTGGACCCCCCAGTTTTAAAACTTCACTCCTGAAGTCTGCAATGCCATTACCGAACAATTTACTCCCTTAAGGAAAAAATTTTACGTAGGTTGCATTTCAGACCCCCAAAAATACACTTCCACAAGAACTTACAAAATTATACTTACATAATTGCACGATTTTCCGGGGGCCCAAACCCGGGGGGCCACTGTTACAGTGGTACCTCGAGATACGAATTTTTTCGTTCAAGAATGCTGTTCAAGTGCCATTACCAAACGAATTTATCCCCATAAGGAATAATGTAAAATAGACTAGCCTTTTTCACCCCCAAAATATACTTACAAAAGCATTTAAAAAAAAAATTACATAAAAAGGGGGATTTTGGGGGCCATGAAATGAGGTACCACTGTATATATATATACAGTGGTACCTCGACTTACGATATTTTTTTTCCAGAATGCTGTTCAAGTGCAATTACCAAACGAATTTATCCCCAAAGAAATGATGTAAAATAGACTAGCCTTTTTAACCCCCCAAAAATTTCACTTACAAAAGCATTTAAAAAAATAAACTTCTGGGTGAGTTTGGGGACCATCGTAAATCAGGTTTCACTGTATATATATATATATATATATATAACAGGGTACCCTTTGAACATTCAGAATGTGCTGCCCAACAAACGAATTTTTCTCCAAGAAAAGTTTAAAAAACTTCTTTTTGACCCAAAAACTTTAAAAGGCCCACATAAAGGGGAATTTTGGGGCCTCGACAGGGCCACTGATATATATATATACAGTGGCCGACTTACGATGGTCCCCAAACACACCCTTTTTTTGTGTTGATTTTTTTAAATGCTTTTGTAAGTGTAATTTTGGGGTCTAAAAGGACTGTCTATTTTACATCATTTCTTATGGAGATAAATTCGTTTTTATGGCATTTTAACAGCATTCGGGGAAAGAAAAAATCCGAAGTCTACCACTGTATATAAAATAATATATATATATATTTTTTTTTTTTTTTTTTTTTTTTAACACAGGGGCCTTTTTTCCCCCCAAGGCAGGGGGCCCCCAAAAAAAAAAACTTTCATCATCATTCACTCCATCACTGTCTTGCCAGAAGGGTGTTTACACAAAATTTTAAAAACCCCCAACATTAACACCCCCCCCCCCCCCGATGCCGCACATTCCCCCCCCAAACTCAACCCCCGGGGTTTTAATTTTTAAAAATTTTTACTTCCACACTCCAACAGCACGTCATTTAAAAAACCTTTTCCCCCATTCACTTATCAAATACGCTCAATGCTTGCTGGAAGCCCGGCCCCCCAAAAAATTCCCCTTTAAAACCCCTCCCCCAATTTTCCCGGGGACCCCACCCCCCCCTTCCCCCCCACTACAGATTTATCCCCCCAAATCACTTGTCTCGTTCCATTTTTCTACATGTCCAAACCCCCTCCAACCCCCCCTCAGCTCTCTGAACAATCGTTTTGGTAATCCCGCACCTCCTCCCTAATTTCCAAACTCCGAATTCTTGCATTATATTCACACCACACATTGACCTCAGACATGACATCTCCCTGCCTCCAGCCTTCTCCTCGTTGCAACATTCATCACCCATGCTTCACACCCATATAAGAGCGTTGGTATAATATACTCTCATACATTCCCCTTTTACTTCCATGGACAAGGTTCTTTGTCTCCACAGACTCGGTGCTCCACTCACCCTTTCCCCTCATCAATTCCATGATTCACCTCACCTTCATAGACCCATCGCCGACATGTCCACTCCCAAAATCTGAATACATTCACCTCCTCCATACTCCCCCAATCTGATATCCAATCTTCGTCACCTATTCTTTTTGTTATCCTCATCACCTTACTCTTTCCTATTTCACTTTCAATTCTCTTTCTTTTACACCCTTACCAATCATCCACCAACTCTGCGAGCTTCTCTTCAGAACTCCCAAAAGCACAGTGTCATCAGCAAAAAGCAACTGTGACAACTCCACTTTGTATTTGCTTCTTTATCTTTTAGCCAACACCTCTTGCCAAAGACCCGCATTCACTTCCTCTTAAACCCATCTATAAATA
>WNWK01015235.1:25000-48527 GCA_009830355.1 Cherax destructor
ATACGTATATATATATATATATATATATATATATATATATATATATATATATATACATATATACATATATACATATATACATATATACATATATACATATATACATATATACATATATACAATATATACGTATATATATACGTATATATATACGTATATATATACGTATATATATACGTATATATATACGTATATATATACGTATATATGTATATATGTATATATTATATATATATATATATATATATATATATATATATATATATATATATATATATATATATATATATATATATATATATATATATATATATATATAAAGTAAATAAATAAACATAAGCACATATTCACACAGCAACAAGACCTAAGAACATTATATTAACTGGCTCTTTTGAAGCTACGAAGATTAAACCTATTTTAATGGTGAAGGGTTTTGAGCATTTTTGTTAGTGGTGTCCCAGGCTTCTGGAGAATAAATTGTAGAAACTAACTCATCAGAATTTATGATGGTTTACCAGTGCACCTTGTGTTGCTCTACTGAAGTGGGGGGTAAGAAGATCTCTGCCAATTATAATATGACTGTTCCAATTTTAAATAGGAAGATAAAAGCATGAATAGTTCTCTTAGTATAAAAAGTCACAATTCCATGGCTGGAACCATTCACAAATAATCCACACTTAGAAGAACCTCTTGACGATGTTTGACATAATGTTCCTCCCCTAAGTGTAGGTTATAAGTGAATTATTGTATTCATTATGAGAATGTGGAAACAAAGGTAAGTGAATTCTTGGCAAGAATGAACAGCTTAGAAGTAAAGCAGATGTGTTAGAAGCTTAGAAGTACAGCAGATGTGTTAGAAGCTTAGAACAACAGATGTGTTAGAAGCTTAGAACAACAGATATGTTAGAAGCTTAGAAGTACAGCAAATGTGTTAGATGCTTAAAAATATAGTACATGTGTTAATGTAAAAAGATATAATAATAAGCAACTAAAGACTTTAATAACTTCGGGGAGAACCAGAATATGTAGAAGCATATTGTATTAGAAGAAATATAAAATGATCATATAGAGCAGACTATTAGATTATAGACCAGGAAATAATTATTTTAGAAATAAATCTGTTAGAAATAAGTAAGATCTGTGAAGATGTGGTCAGTGTAAACTTTAAGGTAAATGAAGACAAGAAAATAACCAGAGATTATTTAAAAAAATATTAAGAAATGTAACTAATACGTTTTTGTGGTAAAAATCAAGGAATCATTACTTAAGTGTTAGTGATAAGGAGGAAGAAAGTGATGAAAAAGACTAAGAGATGGTAGTGATGATTTGACTACAAAGGATCATATTGCAAGTTATTGAAGACTTGGGAATTGAGGTAGGAAGAATAACTAACTTCTGAAAGTCACATTTTCAGATGTGAGGTCCTAGTTGAAATTCTAACAAGGTAAAAACTTAAGGAGGCATGAAACTTTACTAATAATATATTTATTAGGAGAGATATGTCCAAATGCAATAATCATTAATTTAGCTAAAGTATTTAATGAGATGAAGATGAAAGAAAGAGAATCAGGGTGCTGTCTACAAAATGGGAAGGTGGAAGCAACATGTCGCTTATGCATTTCTATGAGCCTCAGGATGCACATGGAATATACACTTTCCCTCACCACAGGTCTCATTGTCTTGAATACCTATACACATCAGTTTCAGAGTTTTTTTTACTATTGGACAGTTATTGTTCCATCCCAAACCTTTGCATTGCAAGAGTGAGTGTTTCTCCAGGAAGAAAATATATATTCCTCCTATCATCAAAAGGAACTTTTGTACCCTCTTATCATTTCCTAGATTTGGACAGAGTTTCTTCCCTGGACACTGGAAGGAAGAGCTCAGTACAGTATGACATAAACTGTCAGTGGTCCATAAAAGTAGTAATGTGTCAAGTGGAATCTTTGGTTAACCATACCAAAAATTTAAAATATCAAGAAATCTTCAAAGGTACATAGTCATGGCAATAGCTTCTTAAATATTCTATGAAAAATATAAGGGCTATAAAAAAAAAGAAATTACATATTGCATTTGATGTTAACCAAATTAGAAGTAAACATACCAGACAAGTAGTGATTGTAAAAAAAATGACTCCCTCTGTAAAAAAAAGACTGGAGTGAAGAACACAGATTCAGCATGTTAATGTTAGTGAGGTAAAATTCATTAAAGTTTTTCAGAAAATTTAAATAATGCTAATGTCAATCTTAGTGGTGGAAATCTATAGCTATGACAGGATATATCTATGACAGAGACTGTGAGTTTATAATTATAATCTACTGTAATGATCCTTTCTCTGGGTGTTTTTCCTTTTGAGATAAATTACATAAACATCTTAAAAATAAATGTCTGTCCGAACTATTACAAGAATTATTGTAGAAGTATTTCAGAAAGCCAAAACTGAGCTTAAAAATAAACCAAATAGTCAAAGACTATAGTAATACAGTTAAAGATATGAAATTCTTTTATTGCATATTAATGAAGAAAGTATTAACTTGAATCTTGAAAGAATTTGTTAAAGAGCATATCTTTCCACTTGCATCATATTTTGGATGTCCCTTCACTTAGATAAATTGGCAGATTGACATATTAAAGGCTGTTTTTAGTAGAAATAGAAGCCTAAAAAATTTGAAAAGTAATACCTGTTAATAATTTTGTTTAGGTAAAATATTTTAGTAGTGTTGCTGGATGACCCATACGAGTTTAGCACATAATTCAATTATAGTATAATTGTTATTATTGTACAGTATGCCCAAATTGTTAAGTTTTTATTAGAAAATTATACAGGAAAACAAGGGATGAGCCATCTATTTATTTGGATTTTAAGAAAGGTATGAATAGTGCTGACTTGTAAATTATGAAACATGGCAAAGATATCAAAAGACATTATTACAGTGCATGGAAATTTTTCAGTTAAATGGAAAATATTAACTGATACACACTAAAGGTAATCCTCATTATGCAGTTATTATTGCATTGCTGTGCAATATGGATCAATACTGGCCCTAATAATTACAGGAAAATCTTACTGAAAGTAAAAAAATTGAAATGTAAACCCCTGGAGGAAGATTTTATAAGCTTAGCAAGTGGCATGGTAAATGACTTAGAATTTAATGCTGAAAAGTTCCATGTAATTACAGTAGACAGGCAGTACACCAGCTTTATTTTCAGTGCCATCTTCATCACCCTGACATGCTTACTCTCTCTCTGCCCTTTTCCCCCTCATCATTAATGGTAACATGCTGCATCAACTGCGATCCCTTCCCCCTTCCCCTCATCCTTTCTGCTAATGTCCTCTCCTCCATACATCCACCTTCTACCATCTCTCACACCTTTTAGAGCCCTGAATAATTTAAGTGTATTTAGCACTTTCCCCAAATACAGTAAGAATTAAGATAAATGAAAGTGAATATAAACCTATCATAGAATATAAAATTCATGATAAAATTTTAAGAACATCCAAAAGTAAATCTTTTGAGTAATTGTAAAAAAAACAACAACAATGGAATAATGAAGTAAATATGTCCAGTGCTAGCAAAATTTTAAATAGATTTCAAATACAGTGGTACCCCGACTTACGATGGTCCCCAAACTCACCCTTTTATGTAAGTTTATTTTTTTAAATGCTTTTGTAAGTGTAATTTTGGGGGTCTAAAAGGACTAGTCTATTTTACATCATTTCTTATGGAGATAAATTCGTTTGGTAATGGCACTTGAACAGCATTCTGGAATGAAAAAATATCGTAAGTCGGGGTAACACTGTACAGTGGACCCCCGAGTTTCGTAAAAACTTCACTCCTGAAGTCTGCTCAAGTGCCATTACCGAACGAATTTACCCCCTTAAGGAAAAATGACACATAGGTTAGTCTATTTCAGACCCCCAAAAATACTTTTCCACAAGCACTTACAATATTATACTTACATAAATGTACGATTTCCGGGGTTTACGAAACTCGGGGGTCCACTGTATATGGATGGGCAGATAGTCTAGACTTTTTTTTAAAAACATGCAGTAGGACTCCATATATATTTGACATGGTTGGGCCTTGAAAAAATATTTTTATTTTGGAGTCATATGCCAAAAAATTGTCAAAATGTGAAAAAAAAATTCTGACCACATCATCATGTAAATATAATTCAAAATTTGGTACTGTTGAAAATAAGGGTGTTGCTGTAGACCCTAATTTGTCTTCATCCATACCTGACCATAAAATTGCATAGCAATCATTTTGAAAAGTTACATGACTCTTAAAGCCACCACTTTCATATAGAAAAACTTTACGTTTTCTTATATTATCTCACTACTAAAATGTACACCTTCAGTGCCTATTTCTTCAGACTGCTGTACCGTACTTCTGTATTACATTATCATTTATTAGACACTCATCTCTGAACTCACACTAATATAGTCACTTTCTACTGGTTACTAATGATGACTCTTTTTCTTACTGAACATTGCACTGCTATGTCAGCAAGCTGTATGGAGCATATAATGTGGTAAAAAAAATAGTTTAAAATGCACATGTGTGAACAGATAATCAGCATTTAGCACAAGTGACTGACATGGTAAAAGAAAATAATACAGTTGCCCCTCTGGAGTCAGAATGATTTTAGGAAATATTCAGAGCCATTTCAGATTTTTGAGATTTGATTTTATCGAATCCCAAAAAACCCAGAGATAAATTCTTTGTAAACTTGATATTCCTGTACATTTGAAGCTAGATATTTGAAGTACTGCTGTATGCTAGATTAAACTTAGAATATGAAGCTGTAATATAATGTTTGCACTTGTAAAACAGACTGAATAGGAAATGTCCAAGCACATGAAATAAAATGCATCTAGCAACAAATATGTATGACCTACATTAAGCAACCAAAATCTTAGTAAGTGTTCTCATTAGAAGATGGAAGACAGTGAGGTGATACGATAACTTCTTATAAATACATTGAAGGCTGTGATAAACTAGATGAAGATTGTTGTTGTTTTTTATAATTTGCAACAAAAATATAATTCAGAGAAAATGCCAATAGACAATAGTTTATGTTAGTGCTGGATAGAATGAGCTCCCAAACAAGGTAATGTGCTACAACTGCACTGGATATTAACAAATTTATATGCTCTGGATAACAGTGAAGACGGGACACCACTAACATAGCTTGATTCTTGTAACTTCAAATAGGTCATTATACTTACATGTACACATTCATACACATACAAAAATACATGTACATATATGTTATATGCATCTCCTTTTTTATGTAACATACAGTATTGCAGTTTTTTTTATAGCTAATTTTGTATACATCATTTTGCAGTATATGATTATAGCATGGTTGTGTTCCCAACTGATTCTTCAGGCTCAACATATGTACCAACGATATTGAACCCCACAGGTATTGCTTCTTACTTATTTTACATTTATTTGTTTTATGAATTTCTTTTGTTTATTTTGCAGTAGAAATGCTTCATAATTTAGTTTACCTTCCAAAGAGCCATAAACCTAGTTGTTAGAAAATTTTGTCATCATTTACTTTATATAATTTTAAAACACAATAATTTAGGTTGCTAATTTCTAGTGGCCACAGATTTTCAACCTACTCAAGATATTACATTTTATTATTAAGTGAGTTTTTATGGCTCTTATTTTTTTTTTTTTTTTTTTTTTGCAATGCTGTCAGGTTCAATATATTTCAGCAAATATAGTTTACTAAATTTAAAAAAAACATGGTCTTGAGCCTAATATATTGTGCATCACACATATTGAAGCTCTCATATGTTGTATACATACTTTACTGTGCTCTCCTTCAGCACATTATGTAGTACACATCTAACAGTAATTTTGTAATTATATTCAGTGTATGACAATTACATATTACAGTCTTCTGTACCTTATTACAATGTGACAAAGATATTTTTTTATTGAGTAATAGGTTGTGTGTATGCTGTGCATGCTATGTAGCCTACACTCATATACACCACGCACATGCACACACATGCATGCATACACACACATGCACACACACACACACACACCACACACACACACACACACACACACACACACACACACACACACACACACACACACACACACACACACACACACCAACAAATTTCATATGGAGACGCAGTGACAAGGAAGTATCTTCGGGACAATATACTGAAATATAAAAGTTATAAGTGGTAGTGACCTTAAATATGAGTGAGTGACACCACTGAACAACACCGAGGGTGACACCTCCTCCAGCACTGGTTTATGTCATCTTATTCATCTTTAGTCTTAGTGGATTAAATTGGCCTTATAAGATCATAAAGTAACAAAGATATTTGTGTGTCTTAAAGTGTTGTAGTAAGTGATATAACATGATAGGTGCCTAGCTAACCTAGCTGCTCTACTCTGTTTTAACTTATAATCTGTGATATAGCTGGAAAATGATTAATGCAGTTTGCTGTGTTATACTGCAGTGCTTACAGGGCAAATTATTTTATTTTGAAAAACAAACAGTAACCTACCTTTGTCCATAACTAGAGAACATCTGAGATGTCAGAAACAGTAGTGACCAGGTGACCTTGACTCAAGACTCACAAAATGGAAGATAAATTATTTTCACAGGATTTCAGAACATCAGTGAACATTGTGTTCAAATGAAAAAAAAATTACTATATCAAGATATTCAGGAGGTATTTAATAATTAAATTGACTTCAAAAATAATAGAATTGGAAAGTGAAATACTGGATTATGAAGAAAGAGCTGGTGACTAGTCCAGATATGTTCAGGACATACTCCAAAGTGTAGGTAAATGTAACACAATAACTGAAGAGATAAATCAGGAAATGAAAAAAAATGTACTATACTTTTAAAAAAAAAGATGAGATGTACAGTGAACCCTCGGTTTTTGCCGAAAATTCTTTCCCGAATGCTGCTCAAGTGCCATTACTGAACGAATTTACTTCCTTAAGAAATAATGTCACGTAGGTTAGTTTATTTCAGACCCCCATAAATACACTTGCAAAAGCACTTACGAAAATACACTTACATAAAAGGGCGAGTTTGGAGATGACTGAAAACCGAGGGACCACTGTACTTTAAGTCGAAGAAAAAAATAGAAAATGAACTAAACACGTAAAAATAAAAGGCCAAAGAAATAACTACCAGTGCAAAGCAAAGTAAATAGGTAAGAAAATCATTGTTAATAACCATAGTGGAAAAAATACAGGAATTTTTTTTTTTTTTAACACATCAGATATCTCCCACTAAGGCAGGGTGACCCAAAAAGATAAGAAACACTTTCACCATTATTCATTTAGTTGCTATCTTCCCAGAAGCATGCTGATATCATAGCTCAGATGACCCTCTGAACTGCAGCGTCCCCACCTTTCCTTGCAGGTGTGGGAACTGTATATTCCAAATCCAGGACTCAAGTCCGGCTAATCAATTTCCCTGAATCCCTTCATAAGTGTTATTTTGTTCACACTCCAACAGCATGTCAGACCATAAAAGCTCACACATGAACAGTATGTAAATTGTAAAAATCACTTATCTCCAATACCCTCCTATCTAGCATGCTCACACAGACCTGTTGAATGTCCAAGCCCCTGGCACTCTAAGCCTCCCTTATACCCTCTCTCCCTTCAATCCTTCCTGGGATGACCCCTACCCCTTCTTCCCTCCATCCCAGATTTATATGTCCTAGTCATCCAGTTTTGCTCTAACCCCTCTAAATGTCTAAACTACCTCAACCTCTCATCCGTCCTCTGAATAATACTTCTGCTAACCCCAACACCTTCTAATCTCCAAGCTATAAATTCTCTGCATAATATTCACACCACACATTGCCCTCAGATACTTACCTCTGCTGCCTCTAACCTCTCTTCCCTGCAACATTTAAAACCAATGCTTCACACCCATATTACAGTGTTTGTACCACTATACTCTGGCACATGCCTCTTTTTGCCTCCTTGGTTCTTTGTCTCTACAGATGCCTCAGTGCACCACCCTCCTTTTTCCCCTTCATCAATTCTGAGGTTCACTTCATCTCTCACAGACCCATCTGACAAGTCCACTTTGAAATATCTAAACACATTTACTTCCTTCATACTCCCCCTTTTCAGTCTGATAATTAATATTTTATTGCCTAAGTTTTATGTTACCCTCATAACCTTGGTCTTCTCTGTCTTCACTTTTAATTTCCTACTTTTGCTTACCTTCCCAAATTTGTCTTCCAACATTCACAACTTCTCTTCAGAATCTTCCAAAAGTGCCATGTTGTCGGCAAAAAAGCAATTGTGATAACTCTCACTTTTTATCAGATTCGTTATCTTTTAATCCCACTCCTCTCCCCAACACCCAAGCATCCACATCTTTTACAACCATCTATAAATATGTTAAACAATCTTGGTGGCATCACACATCCCAGTCTAAGGTCTACTTTTAATGGATAATAATCTCCATATCTCTTACATACCCTAACCTGAGATTCACTAGCCACATAAAAAACTCTCTACTGCTTTTAACCCTTTGAGGGTCGAGACCCCCGATCCTGAACTTCCTCTCAGGGTCGAAAACTTAAAAAAAAAAAAAAAATTCTTATGAAATGACAGAATTTTTTTCCATTTGATGGAGAACTTAGGGAATTATGCTCTTGCAAAGTTAGCAATCTTGACTATATTTACGCATCGGCGATTTCGCCCACATTGAGCCCTGTTTTCAGCCAATTCCAATGTTCCAGTCGACTAAAATCAAAGCTATTTCGTTAGAACTCCATTTGTTCTATCGATTGGGTACAAGAAAACGCCCATTTACCGATTTCAACTACCTAATAAAGTGGTCAGAAATTGGCAATTTGGCCAATTTCACACAAATCAAAAGATGCCAGTTTCAAAATAGGGTCCAGAATAAACAAGACAGACATTCCTGGCACTAAAATAACATTTTCTCTGTTCATTTGTCATGTCTCCAGGCCCCTCTTATATTACACTTGCTTTCCATTTTGAATTTTTATTCTCACAAAAATATTGAAGATTTACTGTTATGCAGACTACTGCATTATTGTAAAAACAGTATAAATAAGAATATTAGACTCACCAGTTGACGTGTATTAAATGCGTGGCGTGATTTGTTTACTCTTGAACATATGCAAAAATCGAACATTTCTGCTACTTTGACCTCAATTTCAAGGTACTTTTCATCGTGAAACCAATCAAAATCATCTCTATTTCTGTAATGTATCTTCGATTCTATCAAATGAGACCAAGAAAACGAGAATACAACCATATACCATATGAAAATACACTTCAAAGTCGGCGTTTTAAACCAAAAACAAGGTCGGAGTTTTTTTTCTCATTATGCACTGTGTGCTGCAGGATTTTTTTTATACTGTACACACTGACCATGCAAACCCATTCTCTCAACTGTAGGTCTGCCAGCCTTCTCCCACTAGATTTTAAGCCGTTAGAATTTTGGCGTAATACTATGGCACCAACACTGGTTTGCAAGCTGTGGTACTACGGCACCAACAGTGAAAGGGTTAACCCTTTCAGGGTCCAGAGGCCAAATCTCAGAGTGACAGCCAGGGTCCAAGAATTTTTGAAAAAAATTTTTTTTACAGAATTAAAGATATTTTTCTGTAGGGGATAACAATACAAAAAAAAAATCTGATCAGTACTTTTCTAAATATAGAGGCGTGAAGTTGACCCTCAGTGACTGGGTAGTGGCAACATCGGCAACTTCCGAAAAGTCGCATTTTTTTATTTTACTTTTTTGTTACTTTTTTCTTTTCTAATTTTTTTCCAGTAATTTTTGTGGCCTGTGAGACCAATATAATGCATAATGTATATATGTACACTTGTTGTATTTAACACAATAATTGCACTAATATTTTCATCAATATTTTGTTTACAATAATTGTTTACAACAAAAAACATGCAAAAATGTTGTACGTATATTAGTAATGTTCTATTACATGTATATATTTACATATGTACAGTCACTGGACATGTTCCTGGAACTGCTGCAGTCTGTGAAAGTCTTTGAAACAAGGCATCATGCACAGTGGTGTCTTACTCATCTGTGGACCACTATAATTTTATATTATGCTTATAGACATGAGGCATAAGCATTATTGTTGCAAAAAACAAATACATTTCAGCCACAGTTGTCTACTTCCACCGGTGGATGACGATGCACTTTGTCCTGGACCTGCTGAGTCAGTGGCTTGGGTCCCACTCTGGGCTTGTGCCGCATGCTGCATGCTCGTGGCACCACCACCACCTACTGACGCATGTGGTCTATCCATCCCAATTGTAGCCACATCATCGTCACTTTCACTGTTTATTCCCATGTAGGGCCACGGGATGTACTCAGTCCCTTTGGAATTGCATAAGGCATAGGGTACCATATGGTACCCTATGGTACAGTGTATATGGTACAGTGTACCATATACACAAATACAGTTACATAGATTATCATACATAGCAGCATATGTGTGGAGAACCTAGGATAACCCAAAAAAGTCAGACAGAGTGACTTATTTCCATTAGGGTCCCTGTACCCTGTACCATATGGTATAATGTACCATATGGTACATTGTACCATTGTGTGATATGGTACCATTGTACCATATGGTACAATGTACCATATGGTTCAAAACCATAGAATTCCTCTTCAGATCCACTTCCATCAGTGTTAGAACTATAACTTGGGAAGAGGAGAGTTCCAATTCGCCGGGGAGTGAGAGCTTCCTTGCTGCAAGGCATGATGAACAAAGCGTACTGAGATGGCATCCCACAATGCAATGCCGGTGCCCCAATGTTTTGTTTGCTGCTCACACTGACCACGCAGACCCATTCTCTTAGATGTAGGAATACCAGCTTTCTCGTGTTCAATTTGAAACCTTTAAAATTTTGGCGTAGATCTATGACTTGGACCCTGGCTTCTAAGCCATAGATATACGGGACGCACTCTGAAGGGGTTAATAATGGCCCCAAGTGCAAAAGTAGAGATGTTTGTAGATCTTCAAACCCTAAGAGAAGCTGTGAAATGCTTCCCCTCAGTGAAAAAGTGCTAATTTTAAACTTATCAACTAAACTTTATCATAGGTACGTATGTAAACGAAAAATGACTTAAATATAGGGTTCGCTACTATCCACAGCAGGTCTTGGAACATATCCCTGCGGTTATGGGGACCACTGTAGTTTAAAATAGCAACTTTGTGGTGTTTCCTCAGATGGTTTTTATGGCTTTATAGGCTGTTTCTTGGTATCATTTGATAGAATGTAAGATGCACTACTGAAATAGATATGATTTTGATTTTTAGGACTAGAAGTAGCTTGAAATTGAGATCGAATTAGCAGAAATATTTAATTTTTTGTGATATTACAGAGGACGGGTAAGGCTTTGCTTCAACCCCCAATTCAATTATTGAGACTGTAAAGCATGACCAATCTTTCCTAGTTATATTTTATTATTCGAGAAATAGAATAAATCTTCTGTTTTTGTGTGAATAAGAATTCAAAACGGAAAGCATGTGTAATATAAGAGAGACCTAAGGACACGACTAATGAACAGAGGAAATATTGTTTTTGTTCTAGGAATGTCTACATTGTTTATTATGGACTCTATTTTTAAATTGGTATTTGTGTAATTTTTGTGTGAAATTGGTCAAATTACAGAATTCTGATAACTTTATAAGTAGGTGAAATAGCTGAATGGGTGGTTTCTTGTGTTCAGTCAATAGAATGGAAGCATACTAGCGAAATAGCTAAGAATTTGGTTGACAAAAACATTGTAATTAGCTTAAAATATGACTTATATTAGGCAAAGTCATCAGTGTATAAATTGCATTGAGACTGCTAACTTTGTGCCTGCTTAATTTGGTAAGTTTTCTATCAAATTTTATGCCTTTTGGTATCATTGAATTCAGAAAATGATTCTCTACCATTTCAAGATTTTTTTTTAAATTTTTGGATAGTGAGAGAAAGTTTCATTTTGGGGAGTCTGGACAGTGAAAAGGTTAAACTGTGGCACAGCCAGAAATTAAAATTCCTATATGTGTGGCAAAATTTTTAATATTATTTTTTCGTACAGATTGAAAGCTCATTTAAAAAAAAAAAAAAGATCTTTAAAAGAAAGGAAAATGACAGGAAAACTTAAGAGAGTTCTGTTGTGTTGAGATTAGCAAAAATATTTTTTTTTACCTATGAGCAGCATTAGCGTAAATGTACACAGTATATATTTATGGAAAAATTATGATTTTTCTTAGTCTAATATCAAATACAATACTTTGTTAGGATATAGGTGTGTTTCAAGATGTTTTAGTAGCTGAAACACACAGAGATGCATAGCACACCATAGCCCCAGTTACATTGTTTACTATAACTTGCTTCCTTTCCTTGATGTGCACTTCCATCTCTCAGCAACAGGTTTTTATTTTTTCATTTACCACAAGCTATTGTACAGTGGCAGGTATACTCACTACTTTTCTTACTATACTCCCTCTGTCAAGAAGATTGTTTTTGTCCCTCTCTTTCTCTGTGCCCTCCACATCTGTGACCCCTCAGTGTCTTTACTCAAATTTCTGCTGCTGCCTCCTCCTCCTCCTCCCTCCTCCTCCTCCTCCTCCCTCCTCCTCCTCCTCCTCCTCCTTTTTCCTCTTTCTTCCTCCTCCTCCTCTTCTCCATGCCTCTCTTTTTTACCTACCACTACTACCTTCTTATTGCCACCTCTATCACTGTTGCATTTCTACTACTGCTACTATCACTAGCTACCTACCACTGCTACCACAACACTATTACTACTACTGTCTTCTTTCCCCTCTCATATACATATATACTGGCACCCTTCCCTTTGCACTTCTCTGTGTCACTAGATAATGTTACAAGTCAGAACAGAACATTGTCATAAGTTTGTCTCCTAAGTGAGGGGTATTTGTGTATTGTTACAAATAATTATTTTTTCATTTTGCTGTTGATTGTTTTTGTCTTCTAACATTATGTACAAGGAAATCGTATGATATTGTAATTGTTTCACTGTGTAATACTCCTTGAAACATGGAAATATAATCACATGTTGTTTGACTTTATTGGATTACCCTAGGTTAAATTACATAGTTTGCTTTTCTGGCTGAATTCCACTCTTAGTATCATGAAATTGTAATTTGAAATAAATAAGGCATCTTTGCATCTTCCTGCCAGTTGCACACCCTGTTTGCTGGCAGGGAAGCTGGTGGTGGTACAACAAGTCCTAGTTGTTGTTGTTGACATTCTGCTTAGGCAGTTTTATTCATGATGCTCTGTGTGGACCTGCCTGCTCTTGAGATTTTTTCCCAGGCATGAGGGGGTGGTAGACGACCCAAACAGTTGAGCTGAGATCCAAAATGGCAGCAAGTAGTGTATTTGAAGGCACAATGATCACGCGTACTAGTTTGTCATGCTCATTTTGATCTCCCGTGTACTTGTTCATCATGCACAACTTAAGGCTTAAAGCTGAATTATAAATATTATTTTTCTGTTAGTTTTTTACTGAATGCATTGATAGTTTGTGCATGTTTGTTTTATGCATGTGTATGTAGAGCTCAGTTTTATTTAATAGAGATTGGTAAGCGATTGTACATTATAATTACAATTTTGTTAGAGCTAAATTATTATAAATATTTTTTCTTCTTCATTTTTTCACCCTTTGCATTGACATTTTGTTTAAGTTCATGTTATACATTCATGGTGGGTTCTCACTTGGTTGGTAGAGATTGGTCAAGATTTGTAGATTTATTAATTACCTTGGTTTATTGAACAGGAATTGGTCGTGTCCAGTACATGATCAGTGGCTGACGTGCAGCAGTTGGTCGTGTCCAGTACATGATCAGTGGCTGATGTGCAACAGCTGGTCGTGTCCAGTACATGATCAGTGGCTGATGTGCAATAGCTGGTTGTGTCCAGTATGTGGTCAGTGGCTGACGTGCAGCAGCTGGTCATGTCCAGTACATTATCAATGGCTGACGTACAACAGCTGGTCGTGTCCAGTACATGATCAATGGCTGATGTACAGCATCTGGTTGTGTCCAGTATATGATCAGTGGCTGATGTGCAGCAGCTGGTCGTGTCCAGTACATGATCAATGGCTGACATGCAACAGCTGGTCGTGTCCAGTATGTGATCAATGGCTGACGTGCAGCAGCTGGTCATGTCCAGTACATGATCAATGGCTGATGTGCAGCAGCTGGTTGTATCCAGTACATGATCAATGGCTGATGTGCAGCAGCTGGTCGTGTTCAGTACATGATCAATGGCTGATGTGCAGCAGTTGGTTATGTCCAGTACATGATCAGTGGCTGATGTGCAGCAGCTGGTCGTGTCCAGTATGTGATCAATGGCTGATGTGCAACAGCTGGTCATGTCCAGTGCATGATCAATGGCTGACGTGCAGCAGCTGGTCGTGTCCAGTATGTGATCAATGGCTGACGTGCAGCAACTCAGCTTAAACCACATCCCTACCTCCCTCTCCTCTACACATGAAATTACCCTTACCATTCCTTCCTAAATTATATGCCAAGGCACCTAATATACTCTCCTTAACAGTGAGAGTGTGATGTGCATATGTAAAGGGCATAGTTTTGTCAGATATAATGGGAGAGAGGAAGGCAGGCAGTCCTGTTCTTGTTGACTGTTCCAAGTTGTTACATGTAATGTGAGAGTGGAAGTGAATGGGAGAGTGGGAGGAGTGGAATGCAAGAAAAAGGGGAGGGGTTAAAAGGAGAGAGGTGCAGGAAAAAATTGATTTCATCCATACCTTGTTGTAAGTTTCATTATTAAAAAATCAAATTAGGTGCAGAATATTATGGTTGAGGTACCCATCTCTGATTATAACATAAGTTCTTGTGAGAAAATAGATTCCATGTTTTGAACACTCAAGCAATAAACAGTTTTCAGGATCACATTAAAGTCATTTGTAAGGAACCTACTGTAACAGTTTTTAATTTTAAATGTACATTATTGTTACAAAATCAGTTGATATTCATTCCATGCACCATCAAAAGCCCCCGGTAAACAGTGGAGTTGAAGCTTTATGCCTTCTTTTTTGTTGAGCTTGTTTTTTAAAATGATTTTATGCTGCTGGTAGATGTAGCAGTGGCAGGCTAACCTAAGGAAATATCCAGCTGCTTCATCAAGCTGTGCTCAAGGAATGTCTTAGATATTCTAATATCCAAATGAAGGGATAAAAATGGATCTTCAGATGATTCATTGGCATTGCTTTATAAAGTGTCCCTACCAAGTGAATACCCACATGGATACACTACTTGTCTACACTACTTCAATACACTACAATATGGTGATTCTTTGTTTTATAAATGGGGTGTAAAATCCTAGCTCTGGTATGCAGCAGATACTTAAAGCCCTTTAGCATTTGGCCATTGAAATATTAAAGGAATTTAAAGGTGTTTCTAGTATGTTATAGATTGGCCCATTCTAAGACTTTTTTTACCCTTTTGACTTGCCATATCTTAGTTTTTCACGAAGTTTTGAGAGTACAAAGAGTCATTATTCTTATTTATGAGTGATTGTGAATGATTAAGAAGCACTCACATGTCTAGATCTACTCTGCTTCACGTCTTGACTTGTCATTCCATTTGGAAAAGAGCTAGGGCTTCTGATTGGTTACTTGAAGATCACGAAGAGCTCCTCTGTTGGCTCATGGGAATGTTAACAATTTCAGTGCATTGCTTAGGTTTTAGACAGGCTCAGAGTAGGCCTAAAAACCTACACCTTTCAGGGTAGCAGAATGATAGTTAACCCATGATGGATCATCATCTGCTTAAAATCCATGTTAGGAGATAGTGTTGTTTTTTGATGAATAAACATCACCAACCACCACCATACTTATTTACCATAAACTGGTAAGGATACTGAGCTAACAGTGTTTATGGTACAGTCAGCCCCTTTTTAACCCTTTCAGGGTCCAAGGCCATTTTTGGAAGGGGTGCACCAGTGTCCAAGAATTTAAAAAAAAAAAAATCTTATTTTTT
Organism: Cherax destructor; assembly: GCA_009830355.1. NCBI lineage: Eukaryota > Metazoa > Arthropoda > Malacostraca > Decapoda > Parastacidae > Cherax > Cherax destructor. The sequence continues at coordinate 41,058 of WNWK01015235.1, forward strand.
CTTATGAAATGGTACAGAATCTTTTTCTGAAGGTAATAAAACAAAAAGTACGAAATTTGATTGAAAATTGACGAAATTATGCTCTCACGAATTTTGATGTGTCAGCGATATTTACACATCGGTGATTTAGGCCAATTACATTATTCCAGTCGACCAAATTCTTAGCTATTTCACTAGTATTACTTCTATTCTATCGATTGAGCACAAGAAATCGCCCAGTCAACTGTTTCAACTACAAAATAAAGTGAATGGAAATTGGTAATTTAGCCAATTTAACTCAAAGTTCAAAATATTTCAATTTCAAAATAGGGTGCAGAATAAACAATACAGGCATTCCTGACACTAAACTAACATTTCCTCTGTTCATTAGTTACATTTTCAGTCTTTACAAATGAATTCCATTTTTATTTTTTATTCACATAATGAATTTTTATTCAAACCAAAAAATGGAAGATTTACTGTTATGCAATAATGTAATAATTGTACAAATAATATCACCAAATTTGTGAACATATATTAGACCCACCAGCTGGCGCTTATTAGACGTGTGAGGTCATTTGTTTACTCTTGAACATCGGCCAAAATTTAACATTTCTGCTATTTTGAGCTCAGTTTCATGCCATTTCCTGTACTAAAACCAATCAAAATCATCTCTATGTCTGTAATATATCTTCCATTCTATCAAATGAGAACAAGAAATCACAAATACAACTATAAAAAATATACGAAAAAACACTGCAAAGTCGCTGTTTTAATCGAAAATTACGGTTTCAGGTTTTTTTTTTCTCATTATGCACTGTGTGCTGCAGGATTTGTTTTATGTGGTGCACACTTACCACATAGATGTATTCTCTCATATCTAGGCCCAAATTTACCGCTCAAAGCTTATCTGAGTGAGCTGAGCTCATGACGTAGAACTACGGTTTGGACCCTGAACTCAAAACTGTAGAACTACGGCACGGACCATGAAAGGGTTAATGACCTAGATAGCCACTGGAGAAAAAGCTTAAGTAAAGAAAATATGTATGTTAAGCGAATAATTTTTTCCTCATAGAAGCTGATGTTATACTCTAACTTGAGATGATGATGACAGAAATTAAAATATTTTGTACAGTGGACCCCGAGTTACGAACACCCCGGAAATCGTACAATTATGTATGTATAATATTGTAAGTGCTTTTGTAAGTATATTTTTGGGGGTCTGAAATGGACTAACCTACTTGACATTATTTCTTAAGGGAGTAAATTCGTTCGGTAATGGCACTTGAGCAGGCTTCTGGAATGAATTTTGTTCGTTACTCGGGGGTCCACTGTATCTACTTCATATTAACCCTTTCAGGGTCGAGACCCTGATTCTTAACTCTCTCTCAGGGTCGAAACATTTTCGGAAAAACAAAAATTATTTTATCTTATGAAATGATAGAGAATCTTTTTCCGATCATAACGCCACCAAAACTATGAAATTTGATGGAAAACTAACGGAATTATGCTCTTGCGAAGTTAGCGATATCGATGCTATTTAAGCATCGACGATTTCGCCGACTTTGAGCCCTATTTTCGGCAAATTCCAATGTTTCAGTCTACTAAAATTATAGCTCTTTCGCTAGAACTCTATTTCTTCTATTGATTGAGTACAAGAAACCGCCAATTTACCAATTTCAACTACCCAATAAGGTGGTCAGAAATTGGCAATTTGTCCAATTTCACACAAATTTCAAAAGATGGTAATTTCGAAATAGGGTCCAGAATAAACGAGACAGACATTCTTGGCACTCGAATAACATTTTATCTGTCCATTAGTCACGTCTCCAGGGACCTCTTACATTACTTTTGCTTTCCATTTTGAATTTTTATTCTCACAATAAATTGAAGATTTATTGTTATGTATACTACTGCATCATTGTAAAAACGGTATAAATGACATCAGCACACTTGTGCAAGAATATTAGAGTCGCCAGTTGAAGTGTATTGTACGTGTGGCGTGATTTGTTTACTCATGAACATTGCCAAAAATCGAACATTTTTGCTACTTTGCGCTCAATTTCTAGGTACTTGTCATTGAAAAACCAATCAAAATTATCTCTATTTCTCTAATATATCTTCCATTCTATCAAATGAGACCAAGAAAACGAGAATATAATCATAAATACCATACGAAAATAGACTGCAAAATCGCTGTTTTAAACTGAAAATACGGTCGGAGTTTTTTTTTCCTCATTATGCACTGTGTGGTGCAGGATTTTTTTTATACTGCTCACACTGACCGCACAAACCCATTCTCTCACATCTAGGCCTACCAGCCTGTTTCTGCTTGATTTGAGGGCGCTCGAATTTAGGCGTACTAGTACGTCAAACGCCCTGGTGTGTAAGCCGTACTAGTACGTCAAAAACCCTCAAAGGGTTAATTTTTTAAATTATGAAATTTTAAAAAATATGTATTGAACAGAGATGAGTCCATTATCAAGTAGAGGCATAGTGGTATTCATTGTAGCCTGTGTCAGTGCATGGTGGAGGAAGGATAAAAAGAGGAAGTTGGGTAAGGAGATGAGAATTATATTTGGCTGACAGATTAGGAAAAGGATTTAGTTAAGATTTAATTAAGAAAATGAGTTGGTTTATGCAGAACTGAGAGAGGTAGTGAGAGAATTAATTAGTGGAAAGTAGAGGAAGGGTGAGGATCATTGGCTTCATCATCTGAATAATCCAATGAAGAGACAGTAGTGCTGGAGAATATAGGACTGATAGTTAGGTTCCTGCAGCATGATACAAGCTTGTAGAGTGCTGTTCATCAGCTGGGTGTAGACAGCTGATCTCTAGCAAATGAATGTGTACTGCATGTATAGTGGTACCTAGAGTTTCGAACTTAATCCGTTCCAGGTGCTAGTCCTAAAGTCGAAGCGTCCTAAAGTCAAAGCAATATTTCCCATAAGAAATAATGTAAATCCAATTAATCTGTTCCAGACCCACAAAAATATTCACAAAAAGTACATTTTTTTAAAGAATAACTATAGTTTTACATACAAACAACACCGATAAATACATACAGTAATAAATTAGTAATACAATAGATAAATAAACATTTTAAATAACATTTACTTACCTATATTGAAGACTGTTGCTGGTATCTGGAAGATGGGGAGGAGGAGTGAGGGAGCACTTATTGTTTGGAAGGGGAATCCCCTTCTATAAAGACTTTAGGTAACAAGTCCTTATCTGGGGTTACTTCCCTTCTTTGTCTTTTAATGTCACTAGGACCAGCTTGAGAGTCACTGGACCCCTGTCACTCAAAATAACTGTCCAGAGTGCTCTGTTTCTGGTGCCTCTTTAAGATGTCCCTAAAATGGGACATGGTTTTGTCACTGAACATGTTGCAGATATAGCTTGTTTCAGCTTGCTCAGGGTGTTATTTCTCCACAAAACTTTGCAACTCATTCCACTTTGCACACATGTCCTTAAGCACTGAAGAAGGCACCTCCTTCACTCCTTCCTCCTCCTCTGAAGCAAGTTCCTCAGCTGTGGTCTGATGCTGTTCCAGATGAAGCTCTTGCAGCTCTTCAGTGGTTAGCTCTTCCCTGTGGTCGTCCGCCAACTCTTCCACATCCTCGCCACTCACCTCCAACCCCAGGGACTTCCCCAATGCCACAATACAGTCCACAACAGGCAGAGGGTCGGCAGGGTCAGGGCCAGCCTCAAACCCTTCAAAATCCCTCTGGATGACACATTCTGGCCACAGTTGTCTCCAAGCAGAGTTCAAAGTCCTGGAAGTCACTCCCTCCCAAGCCTTGCTTATAAGCTTATGCTTGCCAAACATCCTGGCAAGCTCCACAAGTCGCACACCACTCTCGTATTTTTGTACTATTTCTTTCTTCACTTCTTTGGTGTTTCTCACTTTCTTTACCAAAGGGGTGCCACTAGGAAGTTTCTTTGGGCCCATGGTGACTTATTTCACAGTCGCATTCAATAAACAAGCGTCAAACACAAAGAATTAATTGTGAAATGTTTGGATGAGTACGCAGGGTAATGTTCACTCAAAGATAAACAAAGCCAGACTGACTCACGACGCCTGCGCAGGAGGCGCGCAGGCACAGGCAGGCAGACAGGTCTGGTACGCGGGATGAAACATGGGGCACAGGCAGGCAGACAGGTCTGGTACGCGGGATGAAACATGGGGCACAGTGCAAAACTCGGGACAAAATTTAGCTGAAAAAACGGTTCTAAACTCGAAAAGTATGATACTCAGGGCGTATGAAACTCGGTTCCACTGTACTGGGACTAACACTCCTACAAAAAACGTTTTGGTTAATGGCATCTGGTTTGAGATTATAAAGGGTGTTTCAAAAAGATGGACCCAACCAGTATGGCCTCATGATTAAACATTGCCTTAACACACACCAGACAGTCATATGAGTGACTGCAAATCCACTTTTTGTGCCAGACAAGAAATTGCGATCCATCATACAACTGTCTGGCATGTGTTAAGGCAGCGTTTAATCACAATTGTTGCCTACAGTACCAAAGGCTATGTTGCACTATTCTCTTGGGTCAGGGGAATTAAAGAATCCTTTTGCTTCTTCAACACAATTAATTCCTTTAGAAATATTTGCTGCATTAAGCCATGTGTATGTGCTTGTGTATGTTTGTGTTTGTTCACCTCTATTTTCTTTTCATATTTTGAAATTTTGTCAATTTGAATCAGCTCTTCACCGATTAGAGACTCATCATGAGACTCGATAATTCCACCATGTCATCATCATCAACAACCTCATTAGACCCAGCATGCTTGGCTAGAGCAAAATCTCCCTGAGTAACTCTGGAAATGACTCAAATCCATGAAAATTATTTAGTTTCTGGTCGCAGGTTCTTTAAAGTACAGTAGGGCCCCACTTATATGGCAGGTTAGGTCCCAGGCTACTGCCAGAAAGCAGAATGCCATTTTTTTTCACTTATAAATGCATATAAATGCCAGATAACAAGTTTACACTAACATATATTAAGTTAGCAATAAAACTAGCATATAAACTAGCATATAAACAGCATATAAAGCATATAAACAACATGTTTATATGCTTTGTAACATGTTTCTTATATAATTTTGAAGAAAATATCAAAGATGGATTAATGAAAATGTCTATAGTGACATAAAATAGGACATTTAATGTGCCCAAGAGTGATTATTACATAATAGAGAGATGTGCTCATGGAAAATGTAAACAAACCAGGTGGTGCGCGCCGTATTTGAAAGACCGCTCGCCGTATAGAAAGTTTTGATCATAATTTGAACTCACCATATGAATGGAGCGCCGTAAGGCGAAACGCCGAAAAGCGGGGCCCTACTGTACAGTACACTCATTACTTACCTTAAAATATTTGTAGTCTTAGTGTAGGGTGAGAGGTGAGTAAATGAAATAAAAATGAATAAAGGAGAGATAGAGAGAACAAATAAATGAGAGAGGACAGAGCCATAGAGTATGTAAACAAACAGACAAACACATCTGGTTTTGGTTAATACAAGTTCATTCCCATGTCTGTGAATCTTATATCATAATACAAACACCTTACATTGTGTACAAGTTGTCTCCATGTTGGTAAAGTAGAATAAATAAAGATCAGCACTCCAATTCTCATGTATCACACCATTTTTGAAGGAATAACACTCTGAGTGAAGGCATACGAAAGAAATAATTTTCTACAGTTACCCCCAGTAATACTATTGTGTACACATTTTCTTTGGTGTTGAACTAGAGAAAACATTATTCTTTCCGACACTCCAACAAGACAACTGGAAAAACATCTCATATTTATGTTAATTTATTCTACTGTAGGGTGAACTCCTCTTTAAGGGGGACTCCTTGTCACGGTAAAGAGGCTATCGGTCTGAGGAATTGGACCTCTTGGTCTTCTTCCTCAGACCGAACCTAATTACTCCCCACTTCCCCCTCCCCTTTCCCATCCTCCCTTTTCCCTTTCCTCCTCCTCCTCCTCATCCCTCCCTTATTTCCTTCCCATTTTTATCCTGGGAGCTTCTCTCCACAGGCATTCTAGTTCCTAGGTAGGAGGAAGGGTACCGTGTCCAATCCCATTCCGTTGAGGTTCTTGGCAGTGGTGTAGTTTGTCGTGGAATCTGGATCGCCTGGGGATGTCCCGATCCCTCTCCGGTCTCTCGAGGGGTGGCCTTGGGTATCTTTCGGGCGACGGGTGTATCTCTGGAGGCCACCTTTCGGATTCCGGGGGTGGTGGCCGAAGGCGGTATGCTTTGTGGCGGATATCCGGCCGCTCTCTCTTTTGTCCGCCAAGGTGGCTCGGTGGATGTGAGGTTGCTATCCCAGATTGCTGGTTTACTGGCATGAAGGGTAGGGTATGGCACGGGTTCCATGCAGCATCTGTACTACTTGCGGTGTTGAGGTCCTCTTGGGCGCGGTGGGGGTTTTATGCCCCTTTCATTCCTCCTAGGAGCTATTCCTCCACGTTTCCCCCTTTTTTTATTCTTTTTTTTATTTTTATTTTATTTTCTTTTTTTTCTTAAAAACAAAAAGAAAGAAGTAACCTAACCATGGATGCCCTAAACTGTGAACCTACCCCCGGGCCCCTTGATACCGCACCTAGTTCTGATCCTACCTCGTTAATGGACAACTCTTCGGACAACCCTAATACCCCTGTACCTCCTGCTGGTCCCGGGGTTTCACCTGCTTCGGGGCCCCGACGGGCCCCTTTTTGATACATCTGACCTTGATTCCGGCTTCCCCCTTAAAGGGGTTCCCAAATTTTTGTTGCCCCCCCATAAATGTCGGACCACCCCAGCCCCGCAAAAACGACTACGCCCCTTTACATGAGGGTTCGCCTTTCCTTCTCGTTCGTCTCAAAAATTACTATCTCGCGTGCACTTCCCCTTTGATACTTTGTTTCACACTACTCAATGGACAAAATTTTTTTTCCCCGACCGACTTCTCCCCAATACAGTGGTACCTCGACTTACGATATTTTTTATTCCCAAAAGCTGTTCAAATGTCATTACCCAAAAGAATTTTTCTCCTTAAGAAATGTTGTAAAAAACTAGTCCTTTTAGACCCCCCAAAAATTTCACTTACAAAAGCATTTAAAAAAAAAAACTTACATACAAGGGTGAGTTTGGGGACCATCGTAAAATCAGGGAAAACCCCTGTTTCCTATCTTTCAGATCATAGGGGTCGGTAAAGCTCTGCTACGCCATTTTAAAAATATTTATTTCATGCTCTCAAAAGCGGCCTTTTCCATCATCAGGTCCCGAATGCTGGCCAAACTGCGATCTTTCTCTTCTTACAACCATAGATACTGTTCCTGTTACTATTGAAAGCATCATTCCCTCAATTCTTGTGGTTCTGTCATTTTACCCCACACCATTGTCCCCCGGGAAATTTTCCCGACATGTGGTGTGCATTTTGGAGCTTGAGCTCCCAAAACTCCCTATCCAAAGTTGACACTTTTTTTCCCCCC
>WNWK01015236.1:0-48527 GCA_009830355.1 Cherax destructor
GTGACAGTCTACAGTCACCCAGCATGTAGTTTGACAGTCTACAGTCACCAGCATGTAGTGTGACAGTCTACAGTCACCCAGAATTGTTGTAGTTTACACATGAACGTATAATAACAGCTCTGAGGATGAGATATTAACTCATTATGAGCAGATTTGCTTTGTGTAACAACACGAGATGCGGTCAGCAGCAAACTGCCTCTTAATCCTCTGAAATCTGTAAATAAGTCAACAAAAGTCACGCAATGAGTTAAAAAAAAGCTTCCTTTTGTTGAAGCTTACGCCTCGACACTGCGTAACCGGTGCCTCAGTTGGTAGCGACTTCGGTTCACAACTGAGAGAACCGAGGTTCGGTCCCCGGACGAGTGGAAATGTTGGGCATATTTTTTTTATTGCACCTGCTGCCCCTGTTCACCTAGCAGTCAGTAGGTACCTGGGTGTTAGCCCCACTGTTGTGTGGATCGCATCCTGGTGGAGAAGATTAAAGGACTCTAATGGAAAATAAGCCAGTCTGATGACAGTGGCTTTATTGGGTTATTATGGTGTTACTAATGGGGGTGTGCCAACGTGTCAGTATCTGGGTATCGGTTAATTTTGATAGTATCGGCATAGATGAGAAAGTTGCTAGTACCAGCCGATATTTTCATATTAACTGTTGATATTACACATATGCTTTAAAAATGCGTATACTTCAACTGATTGTCTATGATTGTATTCTGGAGCAGAGAGTAATAAGACATCACTGCTAATTGTAAACAAATAGTGAGCCACTTCAGTCACTCTCTTCTAGCCTGCAGAAACTACAGGTTCTTCAAGAATCAGATGAACTACCATAGCTCAAGCTCATTCACAATGTACCTACCCGCTGGAACAGCTGTTAGATCGCATCTGTAAACAAACAAAAAACAATCAGTGTATTGCTTAGATAACAAATCCCTTCTATCATTTGATGGAAATAAGTGGAATTTTAGTGCCACGTTATTTGTTGAAATTATTTCACGAAACAATTATACGTTTAGAAATATTGCCTCAGATACAATATTTTAACAATTTTTTTTAACCAAGTTTTGAGTAAGGCAAGGTTCTCAAGATTGAGAAACATACTATCAGCTCTGAAAGTGTCAGTGTTAACTAGGCACGAGAGTTACACAACCAACTGCAACACGATACTCAAAATATTTCTAGATTCCCGACATAAGAATAACTTCTTCGGTGCCATTGCCGCAAATTAGTTATGTAAAACAAGCACTGAGAGTCTCGAGAATGAGGTGAAAGGAACTCGAACAAGAATGGAGCAGTTCAAGAACTCAGAGAGTGCAGCTGGAGTACTGGCAGCATGAGGCAGCTGGAGTGCTGGCAGCATGAGGCAGCTGGAGTGCTGGCAGCATGAGGCAGCTGGAGTGCTGGCAGCATGAGGCAGCTGGAGTGCTGGCAGCATGAGGCAGCTGGAGTGCTGGCAGCATGAAGCAGCTGGAGTGCTGGCAGCATGAGGCAGCTGGAGTGCTGGCAGCATGAGGCAGCTGGAGTGCTGGCAGCATGAGGCGGCTGGAGTGCTGGCAGCATGAGGCAGCTGGAGTGCTGGCAGCATGAGGCAGCTGGAGTGCTGGCAGCATGAAGCAGCTGGAGTGCTGGCAGCATGAGGCAGCTGGAGTGCTGGCAGCATGAGGCAGCTGGAGTGCTGGCAGCATGAGGCAGCTGGAGTGCTGGCAGCATGAGGCAGCTGGAGTGCTGGCAGCATGAGGCAGCTGGAGTGCTGGCAGCATGAGGCAGCTGGAGTGCTGGCATGGCATGAGGCAGCAGCTGGAGTGCTGGCAGCATGAGGCAGCTGGAGTGCTGGCACATGGGCAGCTGAGTGCTGAGCAGAACTGAAGAACTTGACGAGTTTGATTGATATATGTTGAGTGCTGGCAGCATGAGGCAGCTGGAGTGCTGGCAGCATGAAGCAGCTGGAGTGCTGGCAGCATGAAGCAGCTGGAGTGCTGGCAGCATGAAGCAGCTGGAGTGCTGGCAGCATGAGGCAGCGTAGAGTCTGACGAAGAAAGTCAAGATGATGTAGCAAGAACTGAAGAACTTAACGAGTTTGATGTTGATAAATGTTATGAAGAAATTGAATCCATCAACATTGCTAAGAACAACACGTCACCGATGACTCACTCGGGATCCTTTTTTTCAAATCACAATCAACAACATCCAAAAACAAACGCGCTGGTGTTCTTGTTATCAAAACATAATAACAGAAATAGACAAATACATGATACAGGCGTTATTGTCTAAATTATTCTGAACCTAACGAAGAAAAAAATATTTCATTATGTTTGTTTATTATTAAATTATTGTAAACTTATCTAAAACATATTTAGTTGGATTAGGCTAAATTAAATTGCACTTTTCATAATATGGTTAGGTAGGTTTTCTAAGGTTCTTTTGGTAAAACTTTATAAATTGTTACATTTGAAAGGATTTAGTTTTAAATGAGTTCATGCTAATTGACCAATTTTACCTATTCGGACTGACACACACACACACACACACACAACAACACACACACACACACACACACACATATAAAAATATATATATATATATATATATATATATATATATATATATATATATATATATATATATATATATATATATATATATATATATATATATAACATATTTATCATAATTGTAAAAAGAAAAAATACTGAAAAAGTATAGATATAGGTAGTATTGGTATTAGTAATGACCTAAAACTGAGTATCGGTATCTGCAGAAAATTGGTACCGTTCCATCCCTAGCTACTAACTCTCCACATTAATAAACCCAATATAATTCTTCCCTTGCAGCTGTCAAGATACTAGAGTAGACACCACTTACCGTGTTGCTTAACACAATAAAAATACAACTCTGCAGCTGAGTAACTTCTTTCCTAAATTTACTACTCCAACAAAGATGAATAAAGAAGAAAATCATTATTATCATTTTTACTGTTTGTTAGTTTTGTTTGCTTTTGTGTTAGTTAGTTACCATTTTGTCCTAGGCACATGTCGATTAGACACTAGGCCTGAGTGTGTGTGTGTGTGTGTGTGTGTGTGTATGTGTGTGGTGTGTGTATGTCTGTGTGTGTGTGTATGTTTGTGTATATGTGTATGTGTGTATGTGTGTGTGTGTATTTGTGTGTGTGTGTGTGTGTGTGTGTGTGTGTGTGTGTGTGTGTGTATTTGTGTGTGTGTGTGTGTGTGTGTGTGTGTGTGTGTGTGTGTGTGTGTGTGTGTGTGTGTGTGTGTGTGTGTGTGTTTGTGTGTACTCACCTAGTTGTGGTTGCAGGGGTCGATTCATAGCTCCTGGCCCCGCCTCTTCACTGGCCGCTACTGGGTCTCTCTCCCTTCGCCATGAGCCTTATCATACCTTATCATACCTGTGTACTCACCTAGTTGTACTCACCTAGTTGTGGTTCCAGGGGTCGAGTGGGAGGGGCTGGGTTTGATTGGTGCGGGAATGAATTCTTAGGTAGTGGTGGTTTTGATAAGGACCTGCCTTGTAAGGGCCAGTAGGCTTTCTGCAGTGTTCCTCCATTCTTATATTCTTATGTTCTTATAGCTCCTGGCCCCGCCTCTTTACTGGCCGCTACTGGGTCACTCTCACTGCGCCATGAGCTTTATTATACCTCTTCTTAAAGCTATGTATGGAGCCTGCCTCCACTACATCGCTTCTTAAACTATTCCACTTCCCGACCACTCTGTGACTGAAGAAATACTTCCTAACATCTCTGTGATTCATCTGAGTCTTCAACTTCCAACTGTGTCCCCTTGTTGTTGTGTCCCATCTCTGGAACATTCTGTCTCTGTCCACTTTGTCAATTCCTCTCAGAATCTTATATGTTGTTATCATGTCCCCCCTATCTCCCCTGTCCTCCAGTGTCGTCAGGTCGATTTCCCTTAACCTCTCCTCGTAGGACATACCCCTTAGCTCCGTGCTTGGCTAGGTGTGGGTTCCAAACTGGTGCTGCATACTCCAGTATGGGCCTAACGTACACAGTATACAGGGTCCTGAACGATTATTTATTAAGATGCCGGAATGCTGTTCTTAGGTTTGCTAGGCGCCATATGCTGCAGCAGTTATTTGGCTGATGTGCGCCTCGAGAGATGTGCCTGGTGTTATACTCACCCCAAGATCTTTTTCTTTGATTGAGGTTTGTAGTATCTGGCCCCCTAGACTGTACTCCGTCTGAGGTCTTCTTTGCCCTTCCCCAATCTTCATGACTTTGCACTTGGTGGGGTTGAACTCCAGGAGCCAATTGCTGGACCAGGCTTGCAGCCTGTCCAGATCCCTTTGTAGTTCTGCCTGGTCCTCGTCCGATTGGATTCTTCTCATCAACTTCACATCATCTGCAAACAGGGACACTTTGGAGTCTATTCCTTCCGTCATGTCGTTCACAAATACCAGAAACAGCACCGGTCCTAAGACTGACCCCTGTGGAACCCCACTCGTCACCGGCGCCCACTCTGACACCTCGCCACGTACTATGACTCGCTGCTGTCTTCCTGACAGATATTCCCTTCCTTGTTATCCCTGCATGCTCCTCCAGCTTCTGGACTAATCTCTTGTGTGGAACTGTGTCAAACGCCTGCTTACAGTCCAAGAATATGCAATCTACACACCCCTCTCTCTCTTGTCTTGCTGTTGTCACCCTGTCGTAGAACTCCAGGAGGTTTGTGACACAGGATTTCCCGTCCCTGAAACCGTGTTGGCCGTCGTTGATAAGCTCATTCCTTTGTAGGTGCTCCACCACTCTTCTACTGATAATCTTCTCCATGACCTTGCATACTAAACATGTCAGTGACACTGGTCTGTAGTTTAGTGCTACGTGCCTATCTCCTGTTTTAAAAATTGGGACTATGTTTGCTGTCTTCCATACCTTCCATTGCTGTCTTCCATTGCCCTGTTTCGATAGATGTGTTGAAGATTGTTGTTAGTGGCACGCATATATCCTCTGCTCGGTCTCTCAGGACCCATGGAGAAATGTTATCCGGCACCATCGCCTTTGAGGTATCTAGCTCGCTTAGCAGCCTCTTCACTTCCTCCTCAATTGTGTGTATTGTGTCCAGCACCTGATGGTGTTCCCCACCTTTCCACCTTTCTGGAGGCCCTTCTATCTCCTCTGTTAACACTTCTTTGAATCTCATGTTGAGCTGCTCACACACTTCGAAGTCATTTCTTGTGATCTCCTTTACTTCCTTCCTCAGCCTGATCACCTGGTCCTTGACTGTTGTTCTCCTCCTGATGTGGCTGTACAACAGCTTTGGGTCAGATTTGGCTTTGCTGCTATGTCATTCTCGTATTGTTTTTGGGCCTCCTTCTTACATGTGCATATTCATTTCTGGCTCTACGACTTCTGTCCTTATTCTCCTGGGTCCTTTGCCTTCTATACTTCTTCCATTCCCTGGCACACTTAGTTTTGGCTTCCCTGCATCTTTGGGTGAACCATGGGCTCATCCTGGCTTTTTCGCTTTTCCTGTTACCCTTGGGTATAACCTCTCCTCAGCTTCCTAGCAAATTGTTGTCATATATTCCATCATCTCGTTTACTGACTTCCCTGCCATCTCTCTGTCCCACTGAACTCCGTGCAGGAAGTTCTTCATGCCTACGTAGTCCCCTTTCTTGTAGTTTGGCTTCATTCGTCCAGTCCTTCCTGCTTCCCCCTCCACTTGTAACTTTACTATGTATTCAAAGCTTAGAACCATATGATCATTGGCCCCAAGGGGGATTTCATATGTGATGTCCTCAATATCTGCTCTACTCAAGGTGAATACTAGATTCAGTCTCGCTGGTTCATCCTCTCGTCTCTCTCTCTGGTAGTGTCCCTTACTTGTTGGTACATGAGATTTTCCAGTACCACCTCCATCATCTTAGCCCTCCACGTTTCTTGGCCCCCATGTGGCTCTAAGTTCTCCCAATCGATTTCCTTATGGCTGAAGTCACCCATGATCAGTAGCTTCGCCGTGCTCGCAAGAGCCCTTCTGGCCACTTCGGCCAGTGTGTCAACCATCGCTCTATTACTCTCATCATACTCTTGCCTTGGCCTCCTGCTGTTCTGTGGTGGGTTATACATCACTGCAATAATCACCTTTGGACCTCCGGACTGAAGCGTTCCTATTGTATAATCTCTTGCTTCTCCTCTGTCTCCTCTCTCCAGCTCATCAAAATCCATCGGTTTTTGATCAGCATTGCCACTCCTCCACCCTTTCTGTTCCCTCTGTTTTTCCTCAGGATCTGTTATCCCATTGGAAAGATGGCATCTGTTATCATCCCTGTGAGCTTTGTTTCAGTGAAGGCTATGATGTCCGGTGATGCCTCTTTGACTCTTTCATGCCACTCCTCCCACTTATTCGTTATTCCATCAGTGTTGGTGTACCATACATTCAGTTTCCTCTCCAACACTGTGTTTTGGGGGTTTGTGGGGGTGGGGGCCCTGGCAGTGTGCTGCAGGATTCTACAGCATAGTGAGGGGTGTGGGATGTAAGTGTGGATTGTGGTCTGTGTTGGGATAGCGTGTTTGGTTTTGGGGTTCTGGGGATGGGTCTGTGTGTGCTTGCTCTTGTTACTCTGCCCTGTTCTGGTTGATCTCTGCTGATTTTGTCTGTGTCTTTCTTCCTAGCTCCTTTCGCTTTTGCCTCCTCTCCTAAGCTGCTGTCATTCTGTTTTTGTTCTGTCCCGGTCTAGGAACACCCTTCTGTATGCTGATGATTCCTTCAGTGGTGGTTTCTCTTGCAGGATCCTGTTTCGCACTGTTTCTGTCTTGAAGATCAGGTTGACTGGCCCTTTTCTCCCCTTCACATACCCCCCTATTCTCTGAAAATGTACTATCTCAGACATGTCCTCTTCACCTATTTCTCTAATTATGTTCTTAATCTCCTGTCTTTCCTCCTGCCATCTTTCATTGTGCGTCCTTAACTCGCTCTCCTGAAGCCCATGAATAAACACTGACTTCTCCCTATCCACCTCCCATTGCCTTTTCCTCTGTGTCTCCCCAATGTTTTCCTGTAGCTCTTGGCGGCCTGGTCGTGCCTCTCCCACCACCACCCCCGCTCCCAGCTGCTCTCCTCCTGCATTCCTCGGCCCTGCTTGGTGGACTGATAGGGCCTTAGCGTAATTTATGTCTCCTTCCTTCCCGTTAGGTTCCTTGTTCAGTAAGGGTGTACCAGCTTCAGATGCTATGTCCCTTCTGGTCCATACGTCTGTAATTGCTTCAGCCTATTTACCTAACATTCTAGGGCCCTTATCCTTACTACTGCAGCTTCCACTTGTGACTCCCATTTCTTCTTCTCCTCCTCCAACCTCCCTTCCATTTTCACACAAAGCTCTGCCTCCATCCTTTTCTTGATTTTTGCAGAGACCTCACCTAGTTTACTCTCCCACTGTGTGTGTGTGTGTGTGTGTGTGTGTGCATGTTTGTGTGTGTGTGTGTGTGTGTGTGTGTGTGTGTGCATGTGTGTGTGTGTGTACTCACCTATTTGTGGTTGCAGGAGTCGAGACTCAGCTCCTGGCCCCACCTCTTCATTGATCGCTACTAGGTCCTCTCTATCCCTGCTCCATGAGCTTTATCATACATTGTCTTAAAGCTATGTATGGTTCCTGCCTTCACTACTTCACTGTTCAGTCTATTCCACTTCCTGACAACTCTGTGACTCAAGAAATACTTCCTAACATTCCTTTGACTCATCTGAGTCTTCAACTTCCAATTGTGACCCATTGTTTCTGTGTCCCATCTCTGGAACATCCTGTCTCTGTCCACCTTATCTATTCCTCGCAATATTTTGTATGTTGTTATCATGTCTCCCCTAACCCTCCTGTCCTCCAGTGTCGTCAGGCCTATTTCCCATAACCTTTCTTCGTAGGACATTCCTCTTAGCTCTGGAACTAGCCTTGTTGCAAACCTTTGCACTTTCTCTAATTTCTTGACGTCCTTGACCAGGTGGGGGATCCAAACTGATGCTGCATACTCCAGTATGGGCCTGACGTACACGGTGTACATTGTCTTGAACGATTCCTAACTGAGGTATCGGAACGCTGTTCTCAGGTTTGCCAGGCGCCCATATGCTGCAGCAGTTATATGGTTGATGTGTGCTTCCGGAGACGTACTCGGTTTTATACTCACCCCAAGATCTTTCTCCTTGAGTGGGTTTGCAGTCTTTGGCCACCTAGCCTATACTCTGTCTTCGCTCTTCTTTGCCCTTCCCCGATATTCATGACTTTGCGTTTGGCGGGGTTAAATTCGAGTAGCCAGTTGTTGGACCAAGTGTCCAGGCTGTCCAGGTGTCTTTGTAGTCCTGCCTGGTCCTCATCTGATTTAATTCTGTGTGTGTGTGTGTGTATGTTTTGTGTTGTGTGTGTGTGTGTGTGTGTGTGTGTGTGTGTGTGTGTGTACTCACCTAATTGTGGTTGCAGGGGTCGAGACTCAGCTCCTGGCCCCGCCTCTTCGCTGTCTGCTACTGGGTCTCTGCTCTCCCTGCTCCATGAGCTTTATCATACCTTGTCTTAAAACTATGTATGGTTCCTGCCTCCACTATATCTTTCTCTAGACTATTCCACTTCCTGACTACTCTGTGGCTAAAGAAATGCTTCCTAACATCCCTTTGACTCATCTGAGTCTTCAACTTCCAGTTGTGTCCCCTTGTTTCTGTGTTCCCTCTCTGGAACATCCTGTCACTGTCTACCTTGTCAATTCTCCGCAGTATTTTGTATGTCGTTATCATGTCTCCTCTGACCCTTCTTTCTTCCAGTGTTGTTAGTCCTATTTCCCTTAACCTTTCTTCATAAGACAGACCCCTGAGTTGTGGAACTAACCTCGTCGCAAACCTTTGCACTTTCTCTAGTTTCCTTACGTGCTTGACCAGGTGTGTGTTCCAGACTGGTGCTGCATATTCTAGTATGGGCCTGACGTACACGGTATACAGTGTCTTGAACGATTCCTTGTTAAGGTAACGGAACGCTAATCTTAGGTTTGCCAGTCGCCCATATGCTGCACCAGTTATCTGGTTGATGTGTGCCTCCGGAGACGTGCTTGGCGTTATACTCACCCCAAGGTCTTTCTCCTTTGCCGAGGTTTGTAGCCTTTGTCCGCCTAGCTTGTACTCTGTCAGCGGTCTTCTTTGCCCTTCTCCGATCCTCATGACTTTGCATTTGGAGGGATTGAATTCGAGAAGCCAATTGCTAGACCAGATGTCGAGCTTGTCCAGGTCTGTTTGCAGCCCTGCCTGGTCCTCTTCCGATGTGATTCTCCTCATTATTTTCACATCATCCGCGAATAGAGACACTTCTGAGTCTATCCCGTCCGTCATGTCATTTACATATACCAGGAATAACACTGGTCCTAGGACTGACCCCTGCGGTACACCGCTCGTCACAGGCGCCCACTGTGATACCTCACCACGCACCATGACCCGTTGCTGTCTCCTTTTGAGGTATTCCCTGATCCATTCCAGTGCCCTTCCTGTTATACATGCTTGTTCTTCCAACTTCTTTACTAATCTCATGTGAGGAACTGTGTCGAAGGCCTTCCTGCAGTCCAGGAAAATGCAATCAACCCACACCCACCCTGTGTGTGTGTATGTGTGTGTGTATGTGTGTGTTAGTTACCATTTTGTCTTAGGCACATGTCGATTAGACACTAGGCCTGTTGTATGTGTGTGTGTATGTGTGTGTAAGGAAACACTTCGAAATGTTTCCGCCCCGCCGGGAATTGAACCTGGGCCCTCCGTGCGTGAAGCGAGAGCTTCACGCTGTTGTGTGTGCATGTGTGTGTGTGTGTATGTACTCCCCTAATTGTGGTTGCAGGGGACGAGTCATAGCTCCTGGCCCCGCCTCTTCACTGTAGTCCTGCCTTGTCCTCATCTGATTTAATTATGTGTATATGTGTGTGTGTGTGTGTGTGTGTGTGTGTGTGTGTGTGTGTGTGTGTGTGTGTGTGTGTGTGTGTGTATTTGTGTGTGACCTTACAGCGGCTAATGGCTCCTGCAGCGGCTGCATGAAGCAGTAATCTCGGGGATTTGTGCTGAAGCTTTCAGCGTAATTAATGAAACGTTTATAATAAACTGTAAGCAAAACAAGCTGTGCATTAGGGTACATTGCAGCTATTCATTGTAATGGATGGATCAAGCGCTCTCATTGGCCAGTCCGGAAACCAAAACAAAAAAAAATTGCGAAGAAAAATTTGTAACCTCCTCTGATTGGTCGCAATACTGCAGATCAGGAGGACTTTTTAAGGTAAGTCCCCAGCCTGTCTGGCAAAGACACTGCGGTAGGAGACAACAGGAAGATAGCAGGAAGATAGCAGGAAGACAGCAGGAAGACAACAGGAAGACAACAAGAAGACAGCAGGAACACGACAGGAATACAACAGGAAGACAGCAGGAGGACAGCAGAAATACAAGAGGAAGACAACAGGAAGCAGCAGGAATACAACAGGTAGACAGCAGGAAGACAAGTAGACAGCAGGAAGACAACTGGTAAACAGCAGGAAGACAACAGGTAGACAGCAGGAAGACAATAGGTAGACAGCAGGAAGACAGCAGGAAAGAGAGAATAACACTCTGAAGAGCTCTGGGACCAGGTGACAGCAGGTAAATAAGTTCCCAAAACTTAATTAATCTCTTTACTTCGAATATTTCAGTACAAGTTGGTGCCTCTGGGATGTTAGTTAGTCACCAGATGTCAAAGACATTTGGAAATAGACATTTGGCCTGTTGTGTATGTTTGTGTGTTTGTGTGGTTTGTTTGTGTGTGTGTGTGTGTTTGTGTGTGTGTGTGTGTGTGTGTGTGTGTGTGTGTGTGTGTGCTTGTGTGTGTTTGCGTGCGTGTACTCACATATTTCTTGTTGAGTCTCAACTTACGGCTCTGCTTAACATGGCAAATGCTGGCAGTCCTCCTTCATATCAGCCCTGTCATACTTATCGTTAACACCATACAAGGAATAGGCCTCTACTCCTTCATCTAGGTCATTTCTCTTCCTGGCATCCCTGTGATTCATCTGTGTTTTTTACAAAATTTCCTTTGTCCTTGTGTACCCGTTTTCGGGAGGGGAACACTCTTCCACTTCACTGAAGGTCTCTCAGAAGTTTGTATCCTCTAATGTCATTTAGGTTCCGTTTCTTTAGCATTTAATCATACCTTATTTTCCTTAATTCTGAGACTTGTTTTTAGTTCTACGTACTCCAGAAAACAGTGGCCCTTGACGTATGTTGTATATTGAACCCTTAATGACCGTTCAGATTCCTGAAAGAGTTTACATTTGCCAAACGAGCCTTCACTGCAGAGGTTATTGAGGAGGTGGGAGCCCCTGGCGCAATATGCTAGGCACTATGCTCTTCCCTGGACTTATCTCCTTGAATGAGATTGGTAACTACTGTGTGCCAAAAATAATTTCAATATTTATCTTTCCCATGAAGTTCACATATTTTTTTCTAACTTTCTACATTTTTAATTTGCAGATTAAGCATTTTGTTGTTGCTGGGGTCGATTCATAGCTCCTTGCATAACCTCTGAAATATATAGGAGCGGTCCTGCCTCATTAACTCTGTTCTTCCTTAACCTTGTACTTGTATGGCGTGTAATTTTTTTTGTTATATGCAAATTGTCTTCCAGTTCCTCGCAGAAGTATTCAAACACAAACTAAAATTATTACACAAATTTAAATAAAAATACAAAAATACACACACACACGCACACACACACACACACACGCACACACACACATACACACACACACACACACAGGGTCCCAGAGAGCAGGACGGAAAACTAGGGGACTGGAGGATGAGTCTGCAAAGGAAGATTGGGCAGCAGAGCTCATGAAAAGGGAACATGAGTGGGGAAGGAAGCTAGAGGAGCTTAGCATAAAAAAGGAGGAGAGGATAGCTGCAGAAAGCAAGAAGTGGGAGAAGCAAGTCACAACAGCAGAGGCTAAGATACAGAGATTAGAAGAAGAACTGAAAAAAATTGAAACAGCCTAAAGAATTAAAAAGCAATGTGGACATGGTATCAGAAACTGCTACCTCAGTCACAAAGAAGAGGACTGTAGAGAATGGAGTGAAACTGTATGCAGAGGCCTTATCAGACCATCGTGGAGCCCGAGAGAAAGAGAGGATCACATCAGGAACAATCGAGGGGAGTGTAGTAAAAGGGAGAGCTAAACTATACGTAGAAGCCCTAACAGACCACAGCAGTGCACAGGGAAAGTTAAGAAGGGAAAGCGACAGGCCACTGGGCCAAGGGATAACAGACAGTGAAGAGATTGAAGAAAGGAAAGCTGCAATGGAGGCAACTAAATCGAATCAGGGGTTACATAGGGATAGGCAGTGGGAGAATGAAAGAGAGAGATCAGTCTTTGTTTATGGGCTCCAGGAAGCTGAAGGGGAAACTTATGAAGCAAGAAGACAAGGGGAGAAAAATGCGATTGAAAACATCATGAAAGCAATAGGAGAAGATGACATGACCCAGCTGGCAAATTTTCTGAGAATAGGGGGGTTTGCAAGAGGAAGAATCCGGCCAGTCAAAGTAATTTTCAAAGCAGAATTGACTCGAAACAGGATCCTGCAGGAGAAAGCAAGACTAAGGGATATGTCAGAGTACCGGAGGGTGTATCTCGACCGCGACAGAACACAGGAAGAAAGACAGAAACTGAAAGAGAGGGTACAGAGACAAAAGGAGGAAAGAGAGATGGACAGGAGAACCCAGACTCAGGAGGAAGCTCTAATACAACCACCTTCAGATGTTCCCCAACCTGGACAACCCAAATGCAACCAAACAATCTAACCCAAAACACACATGCCATACCCAATGATTTCACCCACCTCATTACAAACTCCACCTTCACACCAATCACCCATAGTTCCCCATCAGATCTCCCACTTTCCCAACCCCAACGTACCCCCCAGACTACGGTTTTAGAAAAGAAGTTGAAGGTTTGGTATACAAATGCAGATGGTATAACAAATAAATGTGAGGAGTGGCATGAAAGAATAAAGGAAAGATCCCCAGACATAATAGCACTTACAGAAACGAAACTCACCAGGATGATAACAGATGCAATCTTTCCACCCGGATATCAAATCCTCAGGAAAGATAGAGGGAGCAGAGGGGGAGGAGGAGTTGCACTGCTCATTAAGAACATGTGGGGATTTGAGGAAGTGGAAGGAATGTACGGAATGGGCAAAAGGGACTACATAGTAGGAACAATTCAGTCTGAGGGCCATAAGGTGGTAATTGCTGTAATGTACAACCCTCCACAGAACTGCAGGAGGCCAAGAGAAGAATACGACGAGAGCAACAGAGCAATGGTAGACACACTAGCCGAGGTAGAAAGAAGAGCCCCCATGGGGAGAGCAAAGTTACTAGTTATGGGTGATTTCAATCACAAGGAGATTGATTGGGAAAACCTGGAGCCCCACGGGGGTCCTGAATCATGGAGAGCCAAGATGATGGATGTGGTACTGGAAAACCTCATGCATCAACATGTTAGAGACACTACCAGAGAGAGAGGTGGGGATGATCCAGCAAGACTGGACCTAGTATTCACCTTGAGTAGTTCAGACATCGAGGATATCACATATCAAAGGCCCCTTGGAGCTAGTGATCATTTGGTTATGTGTTTTGATTATATAGTTGAGCTACAAGTGGAGAGGGGAGCAGGAATAGGAAGGGAGAAACGAAACTACAAAATAGGGAACTACACAGGCATGAGGAACTTCCTACAAGATGTTCAGTAGGAGAGAGAATTGGCAGGAAAACCAGTAAAAGAAATGATGGAATATGTGACAACCAAACGCAAAGAGGCAGAGGAGAGGTTTGTCCCCAAGGGAAACGGAAGTAATGGGAAAACCAGAACGAGTCTTTGGTTCACCCAGAGGTGTAGGGAGGCAAAAAGTAAGTGTAATAGAGAATGGAAAAAGTACAGAAGACAAAGGACCCAGGAAAATAAAGAGATTAGCCGAAGAGCCAGAAACGAATATGCACAGGTAAGAAGGGAGGCCAGCGACAATATGAAAATGATATAGCATCAAAAGTCAAGTCTCCCCCCGAGCTGGTTGTATAGCCACATCAGGAGGAAAACAACAGTCAAGGACCAGGTAATCAGGCTGAGGAAGGAAGGTGGGGAGTTCACAAGAAACGACCAAGAGGTATGTGAGGAGCTCAACATGAGGAAGGACTCCAGGAATTCAGAATAGGGAAGTTTACCAACAAGTGCTGGATGAAATACACACAACCGAGGAGGAGGTGAAGAAGCTGCTATGTGAACTCGATACCTCAAAAGCGGTGGGACCGGACAACATTTCTCCGTGGGTCCTTAGAGAGGGAGCAGAGATGTTGTGTGTGCCACTAACAAAAATATTCAACACATCCATTGAAACTGGGGAACTACCTGAGGCGTGGAAGATGGCAAATGTAGTCCCAATTTTTAAGAAAGAAGACAGACACGAGGCATTAAACTATAGACCTGTGTCACTGACGTGTATAGTATGCAAAGTCATGGAGAAGATCATCAGGAGGAGAGTGGTGGAGCACCTAGAAAGACACAAGCTTATAAACGACAACCAGCACGGTTTCAGGGAAGGAAAATCCTGTGTCACAAACCTACTGGAGTTTTATGACAAGGTAACAGAAGTAAGACACGAGAGAGAGGGGTGGATAGACCGCATTTTCTTGGACTGCAAGAAGGCGTTCGACACAGCTCCTCACAAGAGGTTAATGCACAAGCTAGAGGATCAGGCACACGTAAAAGGAAAGGCACTGCAATGGATCAGAGAATATCTGAGAGGGAGGCAACAACGAGTCATGGTACGTGACGAGGTGTCAGAGTGGGCACATGTGACGAGTGGGGTTCCACAAGGGTCAATCCTTGGACCTGTACTGTTTTTGGTATAGGTGAATGACATAACAGAAGGGATAGACTCAGAAGTGTCCCAGTTTGCAGATGATGTGAAGTTAATGAGAAGAATTAAATCAGTCGAGGATCAGGCAGGACTACAAAGAGACCTGGACAGGCTACAAGCCTGGTCCAGTAACTGGCTCCTAGAATTTAATCCTGCCAAATGTAAAGTCTTGAAGATCGGGGAAGGGCAAAGAAGACCGCAGACAGAGTATAGTCTAGGTGGCCAAAGACTGCAAACCTCACTCAAGGAAAAAGATCTTGGGGTGAGTATAATACCGAGCACATCTCCTGAGGCACACATCAATCAGATAACTGCTGCAGCATACGGGCGGCTGGCAAACCTAAGAATAGCATTCCAATACCTCACTAAGGAATCATTCAAGACTCTGTACACCATATACGTCAGGCCCATACTGGAGTATGCAGCACCAGTTTGGAACCCACACCTGGTCAAGCACGTCAAGAAATTAGAGAAAGTGCAGAGGTTTGCAACAAGACTAGTCCCAGAGCTAAGGATTGTCCTACGAAGAAAGGTTAAGGGAAATCGGCCTGACGACACTAGAGGACAGGAGGGTTAGGGAGAAATGATAACGACATATAAAATACTGCGAGGAATAGATAAGGTGGACAGAGACAAGATGTTCCAGAGAGGGACACAGAAACAAGTGGTCACAATTGGAAGTTGAAGACTCCTATGAGTCAAAGGGATGTTAGGAAGATTTCAGTACTTAGCAAGATTGTCAGGAAGTGAGCCCATGGTTTACCCTGAGGTGTGGAGAGGCCAATGCCAAGTGTGCTAGAGCATGGAAAAAGTATAGAAGGTAAAGGACTCAGGAAAACAAGGAGTTTATCCGAAGAGTCAGAAATGAATATGCATGGATAAGGAGACAGGCCCACGGCAATACGAGAATGACATAGCATCAAAAGCCAGGTAATAGGTTGAAGAACGAAGGAGGACAGCTCACAGAGAGCGACCATTAAGTATGTGAGGAGCTCAACTCAAGATTTATGGAAGTATTCACAGTGAAAAAAAGAGAGATTTTCAGTAAACCGAGGCGGTAGGGTGCACCAGCAAGTGCTGAACACACTGCACACAACCAAGAAAGAGGTGAAGAAACTGTCAGGTGAGCTAGATACCTCGAAGGCAGTGGGCCAAGGTAACATCTTTCCATGTGTCCTTAGGGAGGGAGCAGACTCACTGTGTGTGCCGCTAATAACAATCTTCAATAAATCTATCGAGACAGGGAAACTGCCTTAGGTTTGGAAGACAGGGAACGTAGTCTCAGTTTTTAAGAAAGGAGACAGATAGGCCCCACTAAACCACACACCAGTGTCGCTGACGTGTATAGTATGCAAAATCATGGAGAAGATTATCAGGAGAAGAGTGGTGTAGCAGCTTCTAGAAAGGAACGGGCTCATAGTGACATGACTCACTAAATCGTAATGACACGATTGCAAACAAACCATACCATACCAGCACTGCTTCAGGGAAGGAAAGTCCTGCATCACAAACCTTCTGGAGTTCTACGACAAGGTAACAGAAGTAAGACAGAAGTGAGAGAGATGGGTGGACTGCATTTTCTTGGACTTTAAGAACGCTTTCAACACAGTAAGATAAGACACAAAAGACTGGTTGAAAAGCTTGACGAGCAGGCAGGAATGGCAGGGAAAGTACTGCAATGGATCAGGGAATGCCTGACAGGAAGGAAACAACGTGTATTGGCACGGAAAGAGGTGTCAGAGTGGCCGCATGTGTCGAGTGGGGTTCAACAAGGGTCAGTCCTAGGTCCGGTGCTGTTTCTTGTATATGTGAATGACATGATGGAAGGGAGATATTCAGAGGTGTCCCGGTTCGCATACGATGTGAAAATAATGAGGATAATATATGCAGACGAAGATCAGGTAAGTCTACAAAGGAATCTAGATAGGCTGTAAGCCTGCCTGGTATGGCAGATGGCTCCTGGAGTTTAACCCCCACCATGTGCAAAATCATGAAACTAGGAAAAGGACAAAGAAAACCACAGACGGAGTACAGCCTAGTGGGGCAAAATTCACTCAAAGAAAAGGATCTTGTGGTTAGCATCATACCGAGCACATCTGATGCGCACATCAACCAAATAACCTCTGTAGCATATGGACGACTTGCAAACCTAAGTAAAAAGTCATTCACGACACTGTCCGTCTGGTCCATATTGGAGTATGCAACACCAATATACAACCCACATCTGGTCAGAGAAGTAAAGAAATTTCAGAAAGAGCAAAAGTTTGCAACAAGACTAGTCCCGAAGCTAAAGGAGAAGTTAAGGGAACTAAACCTGAAGACACTGGAGAACAGAAGGAATAGAGGAGAACATGATAACGATGTATAAAATACTGTGGGGAAATGACTAACGAAATCGCAATGACTCACGATTCGGGAGATTCGTCTCTAAAAACTTGCATTTGTGGACACAGTGGTGCCTATGCTAACCTTCCTTTGGTGAATAATTATACGTAGTTGGATGAATCTTATTGTAGCCAGCTGGCCCAGTGGCTAACACCTCGGTCTGGAGTTCTACGATTCTCTGCCGCGAGTTCAAGCCCCGCCCGTAGTATGATTTGTTTGCAATCGTGTCATTACGATTTCGTGAGTCTTGTCTTGCATTGTTAAGATCGCCTGTCTGCGATTATATAGCAAATATAATATATATATATATATATATATATATATATATATATATATATATATATATATATATATATATATATATATATATATATATATATATATATATATACATATATATATATTATGAATGTATGGTCACAGACCGGGCCGCAGGGGCGTTGACCCCGACACCCTCTTCAGGTATGTATGTACGTATGTATATAT
Organism: Cherax destructor; assembly: GCA_009830355.1. NCBI lineage: Eukaryota > Metazoa > Arthropoda > Malacostraca > Decapoda > Parastacidae > Cherax > Cherax destructor. The sequence continues at coordinate 17,787 of WNWK01015236.1, forward strand.
ATCGAGAGCCTCTTGGAGTATATATCCCGTGAACGAAAGAGATAGACCTTTCAGCATATATTCAAACTGTCCGTCATAGTTTATGAATGTTGACAGTGTTCTCAGCCTCACGTAGGAGCGTTACGATGGGCCAACAAGCGGTACTTGGGCAATTGCAAGGAAATTCTTGAGTTTTGATTGGCCCCACACATCATTCTAGGCTTTTGATTGGCCCTGAAGGTGTGTAAGCCAGGAACACCTCTCAAGAAGAATGTGTATCTTTGAGTTAGTTGTGTTAGTTCTTCCGCCAGTGACGGTCGCTCGTCGTAACTCCCTCATTTATGGATTTAAGGGAAATTTTCGCGGGTCAAGTGGCTTTTAAGTGAGCGCTGAAATTTTGCATAGATAAGAAAAGTGAACCTGCGTTTAAAGTTTACGCTGAGAGATATACGTTATTGAACAGGATTTATTTGTCATTCGTTATCCAAACCTGCGTTATAGAACATAAGTTATAACACATGTAACTCGTGTGCAGCTTACTTTAGAAAACATACGTTTGAAAATCTACTTGCAAAACGTATGTTCAAACCATTCGTTAGAAGTTCATATGCTGTACGCTAGAAGACGTACGTCACACGGAAGCGTACGTCACACGGAAGCGTACGTCACACGGAAGCGTACGTCACACGGAAGCGTACGTCACACGGAAGCGTACGTCACACGGAAGCGTACGTCACACGGAAGCGTACGTCACACGGAAGCGTACGTCACACGGAAGCGTACGTCACACGGAAGCGTACGTCACACGGAAGCGTACGTCACACGGAAGCGTACGTCACACGGAAGCGTACGTCACAGAGAAAGGAACGTCACAGGGAAAGGAACGTCACAGGGAAAGCAACGTCACAGGGAAAGGTACGTCACAGGAAAGGTACGTCACAGGAAAGGTACGTCACAGGGAAAGGTACGTCACAGGGAAAGGTACGTCACGGGGAAAGGTACGTCACAGGAAAGGTACGTCACAGGAAAGGTACGTCACAGGAAAGGTACGGCACAGGAAAGGAACGTCACAGGGAAAGGAACGTCACAGGGAAAGGTACGTCACAGGGAAAGGTACGTCACAGGGAAAGGTACGTCACAGGGAAAGGTACGTCACAGGGAAAGGTACGTCACAGGGAAAGGTACGTCACAGGGAAAGGTACGTCACAGGGAAAGGTACGGCACAGGGAAAGGTACGGCACAGGGAAAGGTACGGCACAGGGAAAGGTACGGCACAGGGAAAGGTACGGCACAGGGAAAGGTACGGCACAGGGAAAGGTACGGCACAGGAAAGGTACGGCACAGGGAAAGGTACGGCACAGGGAAAGGTACGGCACAGGGAAAGGTACGGCACAGGGAAAGGTACGGCACAGGGAAAGGTACGGCACAGGGAAAGGTACGGCACAGGGAAAGGTACGGCACAGGGAAAGGTACGGCACAGGGAAAGGTACGTCACACGGAAACGTAAGTCAGAAACTGATGTATGGAACGAGTGGGAAACACCAGGTGCCAGATTGAAAGTTCTTGTTTCCGCCTTTTGAATTCCGTAAAGATGTAGCCTTTGACGTCAGTGCTTCTTTCACTACCCCGACGTTGCTGCCGACGTCGTAACCTGGGAGTGAAAGTAAGGCATTCTATATTGTGTTGAGCAGCGTCATTATTTAACTCTGACTGAAGACAGCAACAGTGAATTTGATAATGAAAAACTTTGTTTGGCAGTGAACTGTATCAGCACCATTAAGATACTTTCATTGTTGCTAAGAGTCAGATGGGTGATTGTTTCAGGTGTCTTAAACAGTGAGAAACTTCATTTTTCTAGTGAGTTCGTCACAACATGGTATGTTTATATTTCATATTTTATTTATTGCCCTTGTAGTATTTTATAAAAGTGTTTGAGAGTGTGTGAGTGAGTGTGTGTGTGAGTGAGTGTGTGTGTGAGTGAGTGTGTGTGTGAGTGTGGAGTGGTGAGTGTGGGGTGAGTGTGAGTGAGTGTGAGTGAGTGTGAGTGAGTGTGAGGAGGTGGTGAGTGTGAGTGAGTGTGAGTGAGTGTGAGTGAGTGTGAGTGAAGTGTGAGTGGTGAGTGAGTGTGAGTGAGTGTGAGTGAGTGTGAGTGAGTGTGGAGTGAGGTAGTGAGTGAGTGTGAGTGAGTGTGGAGTGAGGGGGTGAGTGAGGTGTGAGTGAGTGTGAGTGAGTGTGAGTGAGTGTGAGTGAGTGTGTGAGTGAGGTGAGTGAGAGTGAGTGAGTGAGTGGGTGAGTGTGAGTGAGTGAGTGGAGTGAGTGAGTGAGTGAGTGTGGGAGTGTGAGTGAGTGAGTGGAGTGAGTGAGTGTGAGTGAGAGTGTGGTGAGTGGAGTGAGGGGAGTGAGTGAGAGTGAGTGAGTGAGAGTGTGAGTGAGTGAGTGTGAGTGAGTGAGGGTGGTGAGTGAGAGTGTGAGGAGTGAGTGTGAGTGAGTGAGAGTGTGGTGGAGTGTGAGGAGTGAGAGTGTGAGTGAGTGAGAGTGTGAGTGTGAGTGAGGAGTAGTGGAGTGAGTGAGAGTGTGAGTGAGTGAGAGTGTGGAGTGAGAGTGGAGTGAGAGGGGTGAGTGAGTGAGAGGTGTGGTGAGTGAGAGTGTGGTGAGTGAGTGAGTGTGAGTGTGAGTGAGTGGTGTGAGTGAGTGTGGTGTGAGTGAGGGTGTGTGAGTGAGTGTGAGTGGAGTGTGAGTGAGAGTGTGTGTGAGTGGTGTGTGAGAGGTGTGAGTGAGAGTGTGTGTGAGTGATGAGTGTGTGGAGTGGAGGTGTGTGTAGTGGAGTGTGTGTGAGTGAAGTGTGTGTGAGTGTGTGTGAGTGAATGTGTGTGAGTGAGAGTGTGTGTGAGTGAGAGTGTGTGTGAGTGAGAGTGTGTGTGAGTGAGAGTGTGTGTGAGTGAGTGAGTGTGTGTGAGTGAGTGTGAGTGAGAGTGTGTGAGAGTGTGTGTGTGTGTGAGTGAGAGTGTGAGTGAGTGTGTGTGAGTGAGAGTGTGTGAGAGTGTGTGTGTGTGTGTGAGGGTGTGTGTGTGTGAGAGTGAGAGTGAGTGAGTGTGAGTGTGAGTGTGAGTGTGAGTGTGAGTGTGAGTGAGTGTGAGTGAGTGTGTGTGTGAGTGAGTGTGTGTGTGAGTGAGAGTGTGAGTGAGTGTGTGTGAGTGAGAGTGTGTGAGAGTGTGTGTGTGTGTGTGAGGGTGTGTGTGTGTGAGAGTGAGAGTGAGTGAGTGTGAGTGTGAGTGTGAGTGTGAGTGTGAGTGTGAGTGAGTGTGAGTGAGTGTGAGTGAGTGTGAGTGAGTGTGAGTGAGTGTGAGTGTCCGTCTGCGGTCTTCTTTGCCCTTCCCCAATATTCATGACTTTCCACTTGGTGGGGTTGAACTGCCTGGTCCTCGTCCGATTGAATTCTTCTCATCAACTTCACATCATCTGCAAACAGAGACACTTCGGAGTCTATTCCTTCCGTCATGTCGTTCACAAATACCAGAAACAGCACCGGTCCTAGGACTGACCCCTGTGAAACCCCACTCGTCACAGGCGCCCACTCTGACACTTCGCCACGTACAATGACTCGCCGTTGTCTTCCTGACAGGTATTCCCTGATCCATTGTAGTGCCTTCCCTGTTATCCCTGCCTGGTCCTCCAGCTTCTGCACTAGCCTCTTGTGTGGAACTGTGTCAAACGCCTTCTTACAATCCAAGAATGTGTGTGTTTGAGTGTGTGTGTTTGAGTGAGTGTGTGTGTGTGTGTTTGAGTGTGTGTGAGTGTGTGTGTGTGTGTTTGAGTGTGTGTGTGTTTGAGTGTGTGTGTTTGAGTGTGTGTGTGTGTTTTTGAGTGTATGTGTGTGTATGTATGTGTGTGTGTACTCGCCTAGTTGTGGTTGCAGGGCTCGAGACATAGCTCCTGGCCCCGCCACTTCACTGGCCGCTACTGGGTCACTCTCCCTGCGCCATGAGCTTTATCATACCTCTTCTTAAAGCTATGTATGGAACCTGCCTACACTACATCGCTTCCCAAACTATTCCACTTCCCGACCACTCTGTGACTGAAGAAATACTTCCTAACATCACTGTGTGTGTGTGTGTACTCATATAGTTGAGGTGAGTACGTGTGTGTATGTGTGTGTGTATGTGTGAATGTGTGTATGTATGTACTCACCTATTTGTACTCACCTATTTGTGGTTGCAGGGGTCATCATAGCTCCTGGGCCCGCCTCTTCACTGATTGCTACTAGATCCTCTCTCTCCCTGCTCCATGAGCTATATCAAACCTCGTCTTAAAACTATGTATGGTTCCTGCCTCCACTACGTCACTTTCTAGGCTATTCCACTTCCTGACAACTCTATGACTGAAGAAATACTTCCTAACATCTCTTTGACTCATAGGAGTCTTCAACTTCCAATTGTGACCCCTTGTTTCTGTGTCCCCTCTCTGGAACATATTGTCTCTGTCCACCTTATCTATTCCTCGCAGTATTTTATATGTCGTTATCATGTCTCCCCTAACCCTCCTGTCCTCTAGTGTCGTCAGGCCGATTTCCCTTAACCTTTCTTCGTAGGACAATCCCCTTAACTCTGGGACTAGTCTTGTTGCAAACCTTTGCACTTTCTCTAGTTTCTTGACGTGCTTGACCAGGTGTGGGTTCCAAACTGGTGCTGCATACTCCAGTATGGGCCTGATGTATATGGTGTACAGAGTCTTGAACGATTCCTTGGTGAGGTATTGGAACGCTATTCTTAGGTTTGCCAGCCGCCCGTATGCTGCAGCAGTTATCTGATTGTGTGCCTCAGGAGATGTGCTCGGTATTATACTCACCCCAAGATCTTTTTTCTTGAGTGAGGTTTGCAGTTTTTGGCCACCTAGACTATACTCTGTCTGCGATCTTCTTTGTCCTTCCCCGATCTTCATGACTTTACATTTGGCAGGGTTAAATTCAAGGAGCCAGTTACTGGACCAGGCTTGAAGCCGATCCGGTGTGTGTGTGTGTGTGTGTGTGTGTGTGTGTGTGTGTGTGTGTGTGTGTGTGTGTGTGTGTGTGTGTATGTGTATGTGTGTATGTATGTGTGTGTGTGTGTGTGTTTGGGTGTGTCTGGTTAATTGTCTTATATATGTGTTGGGTGTAAGTTTTGAATTTGTTTGCAGTCATAGTGTATACTTCGAGGACAATAAGATCAAGAATATAAATGAATGTTGTCTGCTGAAAGGACTGGTTTAAGTTCCTGGGAGACATTTACTAGGTCACTGATAAGGCTGTGGAATACAAGTTAACCAAGGACGCTACCCTGTAGCACCCCTATGTTGATTGGTTGTGCTGATTGGTTGTTATTCCCCTTTATTTCAACTTTACCATCCATTATTCACGTCAGCGTGTTTGATCATGAACAACCAATCACTCGCGCAAGATTGAGAGGTCTTGGTGTCCAGTCTATCTCCACTCAGTCTGTCACTGACAACGGTCAATTGCGTACCGAGTTTGGTTACTGGAGTCCAGTCACAGCTCCTGGCTTCCAGCCAACTGTGGTCCACCACCCACATAACTCTTGAAACTGTATAGATAATTTAACTTGGATTTTCTCGAAGCCATAATACCATGTACAAAAAAATTAGCAGCCTTTTTTTTTTTGGTTTTTGCTGTCAATTAAAGTTTTACATGCTTGCCTATAACATGTTTCTTATGTCCATAAATAATTATGTATGATATGAATGATAGAATTTTGAACAACAGTGTGTGTTCAGTATCTTAGGAAAACAATGTTATCTGTAACTTGAAGTATAAGATAATGTTACCCACTTGTGGAAGTCTTGTCTGTGTGACAACACTGAAAACATTGTGACGGGAGACTGATAGTGCTGTCTGCGTGACGGGAGACTGACGGTGCTGTCTGCGTGACGGGAGACTGACGGTGCTGTCTGCGTGACGGGAGACTGACGGTGCTGTCTGCGTGACGGGAGACTGACGGTGCTGTCTGCGTGACGGGAGACTGACGGTGCTGTCTGCGTGACGGGAGACTGACGGTGCTGTCTGCGTGACGGGAGACTGACGGTGCTGTCTGCGTGACGGAGACTGACGGTGCTGTCTGCGTGACGGAGACTGACGGTGCTGTCTGCGTGACGGGAGACTGACGGTGCTGTCTGCGTGACGGGAGACTGACGGTGCTGTCTGCGTGACGGGAGACTGACGGTGCTGTCTGCGTGACGGGAGACTGTCGGTGCTGTCTGCGTGACGGGAGACTGTCGGTGCTGTCTGCGTGACGGGAGACTGTCGGTGCTGTCTGCGTGACGGGAGACTGACGGTGCTGTCGGCGTGACGGGAGACTGTCGGCGTGACGGGAGACTGACGGTGCTGTCTGCGTGACGGGAGACTGTCGGTGCTGTCGGCGTGACGGAAGACTGACGGTGCTGTCGGCGTGACTGGAGACTGTCGGTGCTGTCTGCGTGACGGGAGACTGACGGTGCTGTCTGCGTGACGGGAGACTGACGGTGCTGTCTGCGTGACGGGAGACTGACGGTGCTGTCTGCGTGACGGGAGACTGACGGTGCTGTCTGCGTGACGGGAGACTGACGGTGCTGTCTGCGTGACGGGAGACTGACGGTGCTGTCTGCGTGACCTGAGACTGACGGTGCTGTCTGCGTGACGGGAGACTGACGGTGCTGTCTGCGTGACGGGAGACTGACGGTGCTGTCTGCGTGACGGGAGACTGACGGTGCTGTCTGCGTGACGGGAGACTGACGGTGCTGTCTGCGTGACGGGAGACTGACGGTGCTGTCTGCGTGACGGGAGACTGACGGTGCTGTCTGCGTGACGGGAGACTGACGGTGCTGTCTGCGTGACGGGAGACTGACGGTGCTGTCTGCGTGACGGGAGACGGACGGTGCTGTCTGCGTGACGGGAGACGGACGGTGCTGTCTGCGTGACGGGAGACGGACGGTGCTGTCTGCGTGACGGGAGACGGACGGTGCTGTCTGCGTGACGGGAGACGGACGGTGCTGTCTGTGGCTCACCATCTGGGACAGGTCAACATGGACGTTGACCTCCGGAAGAGACTACAAGTAATTATGCCACTGACAAGAGCCTTCGTGACCTCTGTAATATATTTTTCCAGCGCCGCTGCTCATAGGTCACCAATGATGCCGGATCATGTGGCACCAAGTGATCACTGCTTTCCTGAGCACATGCCCAGGTTATGATGTTTTCCTGAGCACATGCCCAGGTTATGATGTTTTCCTGAGCACATGCCCAGGTTATGATGTTTTCCTGAGCACATGCCCAGGTTATGATGTTTTCCTGAGCACATGCCCAGGTTATGATGTTTTCCTGAGCACATGCCCAGGTTATGATGTTTTCCTGAGCACATGCCCAAGTTATGATGTTTTACTGAGCACATGCCCAGGTTATGATGTTTTACTGAGCACATGCCCAGGTTATGATGTTTTCCTGAGCACATGCTTAGGTTATGATGTTTTCCTGAGCATATGCCCAGGTTATGATGTTTTCCTGAGCACATGTTCAGGTTATGATGTTTTACTGAGCACATGCCCAGGTTATGATGTTGTTTTCCTGAGCACATGCCCAGGTTATGACGTTTTACTGAGCACATGCCCAGGTTATGACGTTTTACTGAGCACATGCCCAGGTTATGATGTTTTCCTGAGCACATGCCCAGGTTATGATGTTTTCCTGAGCACATGCCCAGGTTATGATGGTTTACTGAGGACATGCCCATGTTATGTTGTTTTCCTGAGCACATGCCCATGTTATGATGTTGTTTTCCTTAGCACATGCCCAGGTTATAATGCTTTACTGAGCACATGCCCAGGTTATGATGTTTTACTGAGCACATGCTCAGGTTATGATGTTTTACTGAGCACATGCCCAGGTTATGATGTTTTACTGAGCACATGCCCAGGTTATGATGTTTTCCTGAGCACATGCCCCGGTTATGATGTTTTCCTGAGCACATGCCCAGGTTATGATGTTTTACTGAGCACATGCCCAGGTTATGATGTTTTCCTGAGCACATGCCCAGGTTATGATGTTTTCCTGAGCACATGCCCAGGTTATGATGTTTTCCTGAGCACATGCCCAGGTTATGATGTTTTACTGAGCACATGCTCAGGTTATGATGTTTTACTGAGCACATGCTCAGGTTATGATGTTTTACTGAGCACATGCCCAGGATATGATGTTTTACTGAACACATGCCCCGGTTATGATGTTTTCCTGAGCACATGCCCAGGTTATGATGTTTTCCTGAGCACATGCCCAGGTTATGATGTTTTCCTGAGCACATGCCCAGGTTATGATGTTTTACTGAGCACATGCTCAGGTTATGATGTTTTACTGAGCACATGCTCAGGTTATGATGTTTTACTGAGCACATGCTCAGGTTATGATGTTTTACTGAGCACATGCCCAGGTTATGATGTTTTACTGAACACATGCCCAGGTTATGATGTTGTTTTCCTGGGCACATGCCCAGGTTATGATGTGAAGCATCAAGCTGCTGTTAGTAAAAACATCCCCAACAATAAGTTTGAAAGTATTGTTACAGTGACTTCTTAGTGACATGGTAAATATTGTGAACAAAATGGAAAGCCGAGTCTGACGGCACACTGTAATGCTGACACTACTGAAGGAATGTCCTAGCTGAGAGTACTGCTGACACTACTGAAGGAATGTCCTAGCTGAGAGTACTGCTGACGCTACTGAAGGAATGTCCTAGCTGAGAGTACTGCTGACGCTACTGAAGGAATGTCCTAGCTGAGAGTACTGCTGACGCTACTGAAGGAATGTCCTAGCTGAGAGTACTGCTGACGCTACTAAAGGAATGTCCTAGCTGAGAGTACTGCTGACGCTACTGAAGGAATGTCCTAGCTGAGAGTACTGCTGACGCTACTGAAGGAATGTCCTAGCTGAGAGTACTGCTGACGCTACTAAAGGAATGTCCTAGCTGAGAGTACTGCTGACGCTACTGAAGGAATGTCCTAGCTGAGAGTACTGCTGACGCTACTAAAGGAATGTCCTAGCTGAGAGTACTGCTGACGCTACTGAAGGAATGTCCTAGCTGAGAGTACTGCTGACGCTACTGAAGGAATGTCCTAGCTGAGAGTACTGCTGACGCTACTAAAGGAATGTCCTAGCTGAGAGTACTGCTGACGCTACTGAAGGAATGTCCTAGCTGAGAGTACTGCTGACGCTACTAAAGGAATGTCCTAGCTGAGAGTACTGCTGACGCTACTGAAGGAATGTCCTAGCTGAGAGTACTGCTGACGCTACTGAAGGAATGTCCTAGCTGAGAGTACTGCTGACGCTACTGAAGGAATGTCCTAGCTGAGAGTACTGCTGACACTACTGAAGGAATGTCCTAGCTGAGAGTACTGCGGACGCTACTGAAGGAATGTCCTAGCTGAGAGTACTGCTGACACTACTGAAGGAATGTCCTAGTTGATAGTACTGCTGACGCTATTGAAGGAATGTCCTAGTTGATAGTACTGCTGACGCTACTGAAGGAATGTCCTAGCTGAGAGTACTGCTGACACTACTGAAGGAATGTCCTAGCTGAGAGTACTGCTGACGCTACTGAAGGAATGTCCTAGCTGAGAGTACTGCTGACGCTACTAAAGGAATGTCCTAGCTGAGAGTACTGCTGACGCTACTGAAGGAATGTCCTAGCTGAGAGTACTGCTGACGCTACTGAAGGAATGTCCTAGCTGAGAGTACTGCTGATGCGAAGGAATGTCCTAGCTGAGAGTATTGAAGGAAGATCCTAGCTGAGAGTACTGCTGACGCTACTGAAGGAATGTCCTAGCTGAGAGTACTGCTGACACTACTGAAGGAATGTCCTAGCTGAGAGTACTGCTGACGCTACTGAAGGAATGTCCTAGCTGAGAGTACTGCTGACGCTACTGAAGGAATGTCCTAGCTGAGAGTACTGCTGACGCTACTAAAGGAATGTCCTAGCTGAGAGTACTGCTGACGCTACTGAAGGAATGTCCTAGCTGAGAGTACTGCTGACGCTACTGAAGGAATGTCCTAGCTGAGAGTACTGCTGACGCTACTAAAGGAATGTCCTAGCTGAGAGTACTGCTGACGCTACTGAAGGAATGTCCTAGCTGAGAGTACTGCTGACGCTACTAAAGGAATGTCCTAGCTGAGAGTACTGCTGACGCTACTGAAGGAATGTCCTAGCTGAGAGTACTGCTGACGCTACTGAAGGAATGTCCTAGCTGAGAGTACTGCTGACGCTACTAAAGGAATGTCCTAGCTGAGAGTACTGCTGACGCTACTGAAGGAATGTACTAGCTGAGAGTACTGCTGACGCTACTAAAGGAATGTCCTAGCTGAGAGTACTGCTGACGCTACTGAAGGAATGTCCTAGCTGAAGTACTGCTGACGCTACTGAAGGAATGTCCTAGCTGAGAGTACTGCTGACGCTACTGAAGGAATGTCCTAGCTGAGAGTACTGCTGACACTACTGAAGGAATGTCCTAGCTGAGAGTACTGCGGACGCTACTGAAGGAATGTCCTAGCTGAGAGTACTGCTGATGCGAAGGAATGTCCTAGCTGAGAGTACTGAAGGAAGATCCTAGCTGAGAGTACTGCTGACGCTACTGAAGGAATGTCCTAGCTGAGAGTACTGCTGACGCTACTGAAGGAATGTCCTAGCTGAGAGTACTGCTGACGCTACTGAAGGAATGTCCTAGTTGATAGTACTGCTGACGCTACTGTAGGAATGTTCTAGCTGAGTACTGCTGATGCTACTGAAGGAATGTCCTAGCTGAGAGTACTGCTGATGCTACTGAAGGAATGTCCTAGTTGATAGTACTGCTGACGCTACTGAAGGAATGTCATAGCTGAGAGTACTGCTGATGCTACTGAAGGAATGTTCTAGCTGAGTACTGCTGACGCTACTGAAGGAATGTCCTAGCTGAGAGTACTGCTGATGCTACTGAAGGAATGTCCTAGTTGAGTACTGCTGACGCTACTGAAGGAATGTCCTAGCTGAGAGTACTGCTGATGCTACTGAAGGAATGTCCTAGCTGAGAGTACTGCTGACGCTACTGAAGGAATGTCCTAGTTGATAGTACTGCTGACGCTACTGAAGGAATGTCATAGCTGAGAGTACTGCTGATGCTACTGAAGGAATGTCCTAGCTGAGAGTACTGCTGACGCTACTGAAGGAATGTCCTAGCTGAGAGTACTGCTGACGCTACTGAAGGAATGTCCTAGCTGAGAGTACTGCTGACGCTACTGAAGGAATGTCATAGCTGAGAGTACTGCTGATGCTACTGAAGGAATGTCATAGCTGAGAGTACTTCTTGCGCTACTGAAGGAATGTCCTAGCTGAGAGTACTGCTGACGCTACTGAAGGAATGTCCTAGCTGAGAGTACTTCTTGCGCTACTGAAGGAATGTCCTAGCTGAGAGTACTGCTGACGCTACTGAAGGAATGTCCTAGCTGAGAGTACTGCTGACGCTACTGAAGGAATGTCCTAGCTGAGAGTACTGCTGATGCTACTGAAGGATTGCTGAATCTGAAGGAGTATTGCTAATGAAACTGAAGAATTACTGGATCTAAGAACACACGAAACAAGGAGCACTGCAGCAGGCCTACTGGCCCATGCTAGGCAGGTCCTAGTCATCGACTGGTCCAACCCAGTCAGGTGCAACTCACGTGATTAAATGGTTTACCAACCGGCAAGTTAGGTATCTTTATTTTGGTTTTTATTTATGTATTTTTATTTTATAAACCACAGTTGTTTCTTCAGTCCAATGCAGAAAAAGATGAAAGATGAGGAGTTTGAGGTAATCAGTCCCTCAGCCTGGAGTTGATGTGTTCAGTCCATCAATCTGCGCTTTTGTCAAGACTGATGGACTGAACTCCTCAACTCCAGGCTGAGGGACTGATTACCTCAAACTCTTTATCATCCATTTTTTTTTTGCATTGGACTGAAGAAGCCCCTGTGTGACGAAACTTTTCCAAAATAAGGATAACCAGAGGTTGTACAAATCTCATTTATCAAGTTCAACTCACCCACTCATGTATTTGTCTAACCTATTTTTAAGGCTACACAACGTTTTAGCGTATTACCAAACCAGTGCTTTCCTATATCCTTCAGGAATCTGAACTTTTCCAACTTGAAACCATTGCTGCGAGTCCTGTCTTGGCTGGATATTTTCAGCACGCTATTTACATCCCCTTTATTTATTCTTGTTTTCCATTTATATACCTCAATCATATCTCCCCTAATTCTACGCCTTTCAAGAGAGTGCAGATTCAGGGCCCTCAGTCTTATCATCATAGGGAAGATTTCTGATACATGGGATCAACTTTGCCATCCTCCTTTGTACGTTTTCCAGTGCATTTATATCCATTCTGTAATAAGATGGCCAAAACTTTGCAGCATAATCTAAATGAGGCCTAACCAAAGATATATAGAGTTGAGGAACAACCTGAGAACTTCTGTTATTTACACTTCTTGATATGAAACCAAAGATTCTGTTAGCTTTATTGCGAACACTTACGCACTATTGTTTTGGTTTTAGATTACTGCTAACCAGAACTCCTAAATCTTTTTTGCAGTCAGTGATATTAAGATCTGCATTATTTAGTTTATAAGTGTCATGGTTATTTTTCTTTCCAAGGCTTAGAACTATGCATTTTCCTATATTAAACAGCATCTGCCACTTCTGTGACCATTGCATCAGTCTATTCAGATTTTCCTGCAGCGCTCTAGTGCCCTCGTTTATGTAAACTGTTAACAAAGAGCCCAATACTGACCCCTGTGGAACACCGCTTGTCCTCACTGATTTCTCCCCGCTTATGCACTCAATCACACACCTGTCAATCACACCTCTATCCAGGATTTTTTTTCCTATTCCGTGTGCCTCTACTTTCCTCAATAGGCTCTGATGTGAAACTCTTATCAAAAGCCTTACTGAGGTCCATATACACAATATCATATTCATTACCATGATCTACCTCTTCAAATACCTTAGTGAAAAAAAAAAAGTTAAGTTCATATGGCAGGAACGCCCCTTTGTAAAACCGTGCTGAGCTTCATTAATAAATTTGTCTTCCAAAGGTGCTTCGAATAACCTCTGCAATTATTGATTCTATAGACTATAGCTGGTCTATAGTTCGAAGCTGAGGACCTTTCTCCTGCTTTGTAGATAGATATCACATTTGCTATTGTCCATTTATCTGGCACTATGCCAGTTTGCAGTGATATGTTGAATAGACTAGCCAAAGGTTTGCTAAGTTCCTCTTTACTGTCCTTTAAAACCCTTGCGAACAGCTCATCTGGGTTAGGGGATTTGTTAGGTTTTAATTTATTTGTGTGAGAACCACGTCACTAGTGACTCTGATCGTGCGTAACTTATTTCACTAATATTTTCCAGCATAAAAACTGGTGGAAATAAGTGTTAAAGATTCTACGCAATTCTTTGTCACTGTCAATGAGCTGACCCGAGAAGTTTCTGAGTGGGCCTATCTTGTCCCTGACCTTACTCCTATATACCTGTATACCTGAAAGAAACCTTTTGGGTTAATCTTCGAATCCCTTGTAACTTTAACCTCATAATCTCTCTCTACTTTTATTATTCCTATTTTCTCTTTTTAATTGAATTTATTGATTTCTTAACTACCCATCTTCCCTTTTGAATGCCTCTCTTTTTGACCTATGAGATACTTTAATCTATTTTTTATCCATTTAGTCAGTTTTGTTTGATCTAATTTCTTTATTTGGAAGGTTAGGTTAGGTAAGGTTTGTCAGGAAACAGAACAAGTGTTTCCTGACGTGGGTCTTAGTCAGATGATGACCCGCTATTGGGGCTTTTGGTCATCTGATCGAGGCCTTTCTCTGGCTTACCGGTCCACCCCTTTAAAAATTATGGTCATAGTTATAACCATTTAGGAATATAAGAGGTCTGGACAGATAGAACTATGCTTTGAAAAATGTCATATTCGCAACCATCGCTACCTTCATTCCAGTTCTACCCACCCAGGAAAAATTTGAAGGAGTACTGCTAACGAAACTGAAGGAACGTTGCAAAAACAGCTTACATTGACAGAACGTTTCGCCTTATCAAAGTCATGCCTTATATATTTATATAATATATATTTATCTGTCAGAAGACTTCAGAGGTATTTACCCACTGTCAAAAGCCACGCCTTCAAGCTTCCAGGAACTGCGTATACTCTTTATTGGTGGACCAGGATACGCAGCTCCAACGACCACCGTTGAAACTGCAGCTCTTAGTTTTGACAATACGCAAAAAAAAAAAATCAATATTTTTTAACTCTGGTAAGCTAAATGCCCAAATAATTGTCATTCATGGGTGTAAATGTGGGTCTTTAAGCTGGGGCTAGGTTGAAACATGCCGGAAGGGATACCTGCTATAGGCATTCCTGACCTCTATAAAGGGATGAAGTCACTGTGGTCAGCCCTTTCCCGGGGGGAAGGCGGACAGGGAAGGAGCCTTGGCTAGCTCCTACATCCAGGGGACAGGGAAGGAGCCTTGGCTAGCTCCTACATCCAGGGGACAGGGAAGGAGCCTTGGCTAGCCACTACATCCAGGGGACAGGAAAGGAGCCTTGGCTAGCTCCTACATCCAGGGGACAGAGAAGGAGCTTTGGCTAGCTCCTACATCCAGGGGACAGGGAAGAAGCCTTGGCTAGCCCCTACATCCAGGGGACAGGGAAGGAGCCTTGGGTAGCCCCTACATCCAGGGGACAGGAAGAGCCTGCTAGCCCTCATCAGGGGACAGGAAGGAGCCTTGGCTGCCTCACATCAGGGACAGGAAGGAGCCTTGTGCACATCCGGGACAGGAAGGGCCTTGCGCCTCTACATCCAGGGGACAGAAGGAGCCTGGCTCTACATCAGGGACAGGAAGGGCTGCGCCTCTACATCCAGGGACAGAAGAGCTGGCTAGCCTACATCCAGGGCAGGAAGGCGGCAAGCCTCACATCAGGGGACAAGAAGAGCCCACCCTACATCCAGGACAGGAAGGAGCCTTGGCTGCCTCATCAGGGACAGAAGGGCCGCCCCTACATCAGGACAGGAGGAGCCTTGGCTAGCCTCACATCCAGGGACAGGAAAGGAGCCTTGGCTAGCCTCTACATCCAGGGGACAGGAAAGGAGCCTTGGCTAGCCTCTACATCCAGGGACAGGAAGGAGCCTTGGCTAGCCTCTACATCCAGGGGACAGGAAGGAGCCTTGGCTAGCCTCTACATCCAGGGGACAGGGAAGGAGTCTTGGCTAGACCTCTACATCCAGGGGACAGGGAAGGAGCCTTGGCTAGCCCCTACATCCAGGGGACAGGAAGGAGCCTTGGCTAGCCTCTACATCCAGGGGACAGGAAGGAGCCTTGGCTAGCCCTACATCCAGGGACAGGAAGGAGCCTTGGCTAGCCTCTACATCCAGGGACAGGAAGGAGCCTTGGCTAGCCTCTACATCCAGGGGACAGGGAAGGAGCCTTGGCTAGCCTCTACATCCAGGGACAGGGAAGGAGCCTTGGCTAGCCTCTACATCCAGGGGACAGGGAAGGAGCCTTGGCTAGCCTCTACATCCAGGGGACAGGGAAGGAGCCTGGCTACCCCTACATCCAGGGGACAGGAAAGGAGCCTTGGCTAGCCTCTACATCCAGGGGACGGAAAGGAGCCTTGGCTAGCCTCTACATCCAGGGGACAGGAAAGGAGCCTTGGCTAGCCTCTACATCCAGGGGACAGGGAAGGAGCCTTGGCTAGCCTCTACATCCAGGGGACAGGAAGGAGCCTTGGCTAGCCTCTACATCCAGGGGACAGGGAAGGAGCCTTGGCTAGCCTCTACATCCAGGGGACAGTGAAAGGAGCCTTGGCTAGCCTCACATCCAGGGGACAGGAAGGAGCCTTGGCTAGCCTCACATCCAGGGGACAGGGAAGGAGCCTTGGCTAGCCCCTACATCCAGGGGACAGGAAAGGAGCCTTGGCTAGCCTCTACATCCAGGGGACAGGGAAAGAGCCTTGGCTAGCCTCTACATCCAGGGGACAGGGAAGGAGCCTTGGCTAGCCTCTACATCAGGGGACAGGAAGGAGCCTTGGCTAGCCTCTACATCCAGGGGACAGGAAGGAGCCTTGGCTAGCCTCTACATCCAGGGGACAGGGAAGGAGCCTTGGCAGCCTCTACATCCAGGGACAGGGAAGGGGCCTTGGCTAGCTCCCCACATCCAGGGGGCAGGAAGGAGCCTTGCTAGCCCTACATCCAGGGGGCAGGAAGGAGCCTTGCTAGCCCACATCCAGGGGACAGGAAGGAGCCTTGGCTAGCCCTACATCCAGGGACAGGAAGGAGCCTTGGCTAGCCTCTACATCCAGGGACAGGAAGGAGCCTTGGCTAGCCCTACATCCAGGGGACAGGAAGGAGCCTAGGCACCCCTACATCCAGGGGACAGGAAAGGAGCCTTGGCTAGCCCTACATCCAGGGACAGGAAGGAGCCTTGCAAGCCTCTACATCCAGGGGACAGAAAGGAGCCTTGGCTAGCCTCTACATCCAGGGGACAGGAAGGAGCCTTGCTAGCCTCTACATCCAGGGGACATGGAAGGAGCCTTGGCTAGCCTCTACATCCAGGGACAGGGAAGGAGCCTTGGCAAGCCTCTACATCCAGGGGACAGGAAGGAGCCTTGGCTAGCCTCTACATCCAGGGGACAGGAAAGGAGCCTTGGCTAGCCTCTACATCCAGGGACAGGAAGGAGCCTTGGCTAGCCTCTACATCCAGGGGACAGGAAGGAGCCTTGGCTAGCCTCTACATCCAGGGACAGGAAGGAGCCTTGGCTAGCCTCTACATCCAGGGACAGGGAAGGAGCCTTGCTAGCCTCTACATCCAGGGACAGGGAAAGGAGCCTTGGCTAGCCTCTACATCCAGGGGGCAGGAAGGAGCCTTGGCTAGCCTCTACATCCAGGGGGCAGGGAAGGAGCCTTGGCTGCCTACATCCAGGGGACAGGAAGGAGCCTTGGCTAGCCTCTACATCCAGGGGACAGGAAGGAGCCTTGGCTAGCCTCTACATCCAGGGGACAGGAAGGAGCCTTGGCTAGCCTCTACATCCAGGGGGCAGGGAAGGAGCCTTGGCTAGCCTCTACATCCAGGGACAGGGAAGGAGCCTGGCTACCCCTACATCCAGGGGACAGGAAAGGAGCCTTGGCTAGCCTCTCATCAGGGACAGGAAAGGAGCCTTGGCTAGCCTCTACATCCAGGGGACAGGAAAGGAGCCTTGGCTAGCCTCTACATCCAGGGGACAGGGAAGGAGCCTTGGCTAGCCTCTACATCCAGGGGACAGGAAAGGAGCCTTGGCTAGCCTCTACATCCAGGGGACAGGGAAGGAGCCTTGGCTAGCCTCTACATCCAGGGGACAGGGAAGGAGCCTTGGCTAGCCCCTACATCCAGGGGACAGGGAAGGAGCCTTGGCAAGCCTCTACATCCAGGGGACAAGAAAGGAGCCTTGGCTAGCCTCTACATCCAGGGGACAGGGAAGGAGCCTTGGCTAGCCTCTACATCCAGGGGACAGGGAAGGAGCCTTAGCTAGCCTCTACATCCAGGGGACATGGAAGGAGCCTTGGCTAGCCTCTACATCCAGGGGACAGGGAATGAGTCTTGGCAAGCCTCTACATCCAGGGGACAGGAAAGGAGCCTTGGCTAGCCTCTACATCCAGGGGACAGGGAAGGAGCCTTGGCTAGCCTCTACATCCAGGGGACATGGAAGGAGCCTTGGCTAGCCTCTACATCCAGGGGACAGGGAAGGAGTCTTGGCAAGCCTCTACATCCAGGGGACAGGGAAGGAGCTTTGGCTAGCCCCTACATCCAGGGGACAGGAAAGGAGCCTTGGCTAGCCTCTACATCCAGGGGACAGGAAAGGAGCCTTGGCTAGCCTCTACATCCAGGGGACAGGGAAGGAGCCTTGGCTAGCCTCTACATCCAGGGGACAGGGAAGGAGCCTTGGCTAGCCTCTACATCCAGGGGACAGGGAAGGAGCCTTAGCTAGCCTCTACATCCAGGGGACAGGGAAGGAGCCTTGGCTAGCCTCTACATCCAGGGGACAGAGAAGGAGCCTTGGCTAGCCTCTACATCCAGGGGACAGGGAAGGAGCTTTGGCTACCCCCTACATCCAGGGGACAGGAAAGGAGCCTTGGCTAGCCTCTACATCCAGGGGACAGTAAAGGAGCCTTGGCTAGCCTCTACATCCAGGGGACAGGAAAGGAGCCTTGGCTAGCCTCTACATCCAGGGGACAGGAAAGGAGCCTTGGCTAGCCTCTACATCCAGGGGACAGGGAAGGAGCCTTGGCTAGCCTCTACATCCAGTGGACAGGGAAGGAGCCTTGGCTAGCCCCTACATCCAGGGGACAGGAAAGGAGCCTTGGCAAGCCTCTACATCCAGGGGACAGGAAAGGAGCCTTGGCTAGCCTCTACATCCAGGGGACAGGAAAGGAGCCTTGGCTAGCTCCTACATCCAGGGGACAGGGAAGGAGCCTTGGCTAGCTCCTACATCTAGGGGATAGGGAAGGAGCCTTGGCTAGCTCCTACATCCAGGGAACAGGGAAGGAGCCTTGGCTAGCTCCTACATCCAGGGGACAGGGAAGGAGCCTTGGCTAGCCCCTACATCCAGGGGACAGGGATGAAGCCTTGGCTAGCCTCTACATCCAGGGGACAGGGAAAGAGCCTTGGCTAGCCTCTACATCTAGGGGACGGAGGCAGAGAAATACAAAGTATTCCCAACCTGAGCACTTTCTTCTGCCAAAATATTTCTTCTGAGACACTGCTGAACCCGTTTTGGCTTTTATCTTCACCATTCAACAAAATATTGCTATGTTGCACCATAGTGTTACACAGTCCTGTTGCATCCTGATATGTTGCACCTTCATATATTGCACTCCGTCTCTCTTACCTCCATTAGAGGTGGAGTTCAAAGAGACGGAGATAGGGTGTTACGTTGATTTGCAAACCACTACGGCAGAGTTTGTTATTCATAGCTGACATTAGTTTCTTACTGTTATTAACAACTTGCAGCTGGCTTGAAGAGGACACTTGACGGGTTCTTTCTGACAATACCTCAAGAGTAGGGCTGTTGAGCTGACATTGACAGTGTACCCCAGTGGTTAGAGTCGCGCCTCTTACCACTGGGGTCCGGGGTTCGAGACCCGGACGAACTAAAAAAAAAAAAAAAAAAAATACTTCTAAACTGTAGCCCTGTGAAGAGAGGCGCGACTCTCACCACAGGGGTCCGGGTTCGAGACCCGGACGAACTACTTAAAAAAAAATACATCCAAACTGTAGCCCAGTGGTATGAGGCGCGAATCAACCACTGGGGTCCGGGGTTCAAGAACCGGACGAACTACTAAAAAAAAAAAAATACATCCAAACTGTAGCCCAGTGGTATGAGGCGCGAATCAACCACTGGGGTCCGGGGTTCAAGAACCGGACGAACTACTAAAAAAAAAAAAAAACATACAACCAAACTGTAGCCCAGTGGTATGAGGCGCGACTCAACCACTGGGGTCCGGGGTTCAAGAACCGGACGAACTACTAAAAAAAAAAAAAAAAAAAGTGCAAACATTCTGACTGGTCAGGTTAGCAACCAGGAAGCCTAGGCCAGAGGACCGGTGATGCGGTCAGTGACCCACAAACCTATCAATAAACAGGTCATTCAGAGTTATTTACTAATCATATTTCAGGCATCAGGTTTCAGAAGGGAAACAGACCAAACAAGTCAAGGTTCCTGGGCTCCTAGACAAGCGTCATGTGGGGGGAACTGCACCACTGGCAAAACATCACAAATAGCATGATTATAACACGCCTCTATCACTACCAACTTTTAGCTAGCTTTAATTAATGAAATTAACAATTTGTATTTATATTGGTAGAATTACCGACAATATGTTAAGTAAAAGGACACAAATGCAACTAATGTGACATTTTATTGTGGCAACGTTTCGCTCTCCTGGAGTTTTACCAAGCCGTTACAGACTATACATGGACACAGAGGGTATATATAGGCTTAGTGAAGTGTAATACTAGTGGTAGTAGTAGTAATATTAGTTATAGTAGTTATACAATATGGTAGAACAATCAACTTGCACATGAGTAAAAAATTATGCTACTTGGGTAGCATTAAAATAGTTTAGACAAATATTTCTGTAGGTGGTTTGATTTGAGAAGATCTATTTCAGTGTTGCTCCTCTGTTATATTCTTGTGTAATATTAGCAGCAGAGACTATGTTATGGCAGGCTTTACTGTTTTGAGGGGTATTTTTGCTAATACTTCAGAGATGAAGCTGCCTTTATTTTGCTTGTGTTAAAAAGTGATTAATGGTAATTCAAGGGATTTACGTCTGCGAAAATTAGGCTCTCTGATCACTAGCCGGGCGTCGTTGTATTTCAAGAGGTGATTGGTGGAATTCCGGTGTTGTACGCAGGCGTTGTTCAAGTTATCATTCCTACATGCATAAATGTGTTCAATGAGGCTGGAGGTCCTCGTTCCGGCACGCGTGGGGCTGGAGGTCCTCGGTCCGGCACGCGTGGGGGCTGGAGGTCCTCGGTCCGGCACGCGTGGGGGCTGGAGGTCCTCGGTCCGGCACGCGTGGAGGCTGGAAGGCCTCGGTCCGGCACGCGTGGAGGCTGGAGGGCCTCGGTCCGGCACGCGTGGAGGCTGGAGGGCCTCGGTCCGGCACGCGTGGAGGCTGGAGGGCCTCGGTCCGGCACGCGTGGAGGCTGGAGGGCCTCGGTCCGGCGCGCGTGGAGGCTGGAGGGCCTCGGTCCGGCGCGCGTGGAGGCTGGAGGGCCTCGGTCCGGCGCGCGTGGAGGCTGGAAGGCCTCGGTCCGGCGCGCGTGGAGGCTGGAGGGCCTCGGTCCGGCGCGCGTGGAGGCTGGAGGGCCTCGGTCCGCGCGCGTGGAGGCTGGAGGGCCTCGGTCCGGCGCGCGTGGAGGCTGGAGGGCCTCGGTCCGGCGCGCGTGGAGGCTGGAGGGCCTCGGTCCGGCGCGCGTGGAGGCTGGAGGGCCTCGGTCCGGCGCGCGTGGAGGCTGGAGGGCCTCGGTCCGGCGCGCGTGGAGGCTGGAGGGCCTCGGTCCGGCGCGCGTGGAGGCTGGAGGGCCTCGGTCCGGCGCGCGTGGAGGCTGGAGGGCCTCGGTCCGGCGCGCGTGGAGGCTGGAGGGCCTCGGTCCGGGCGCGTGGAGGCTGGAGGGCCTCGGTCCGCGCGCGTGGAGGCTGGAGGCCTCGGTCCGGCGCGTGGAGGCTGGAGGGCCTCGGTCCGGCGCGCGTGGAGGCTGGAGGGCCTCGGTCCGGCCCGCGTGGAGGCTGGAGGGCCTCGGTCCGGCCCGCGTGGAGGCTGGAGGGCCTCGGTCCGGCCCGCGTGGAGGCTGGAGGGCCTCGGTCCGGCCCGCCTGGAGGCTGGAGGGCCTCGGTCCGGCCCGCGTGGAGGCTGGAAGGCCTCGGTCCGGCCCGCCTGGAGGCTGGAAGGCCTCGGTCCGGCCCGCCTGGAGGCTGGAAGGCCTCGGTCCGGCCCGCCTGGAGGCTGGAAGGCCTCGGTCCGGCCCGCCTGGAGGCTGGAAGGCCTCGGTCCGGCCCGCCTGGAGGCTGGAAGGCCTCGGTCCGGCCCGCCTGGAGGCTGGAAGGCCTCGGTCCGGCCCGCCTGGAGGCTGGAAGGCCTCGGTCCGGCCCGCCTGGAGGCTGGAAGGCCTCGGTCCGGCCCGCCTGGAGGCTGGAAGGCCTCGGTCCGGCCCGCCTGGAGGCTGGAAGGCCTCGGTCCGGCCCGCCTGGAGGCTGGAAGGCCTCGGTCCGGCCCGCCTGGAGGCTGGAAGGCCTCGGTCCGGCACGTCTGGAGGCTGGAAGGCCTCGGTCCGGCGCGCGTGGAGGCTGGAAGGCCTCGGTCCGGCACGCGTGGAGGCTGGAAGGCCTCGGTCCGGCACGCGTGGAGGCTGGAAGACAAGGACTCAAGTTTTTACTGTGATTTTTTATGGAACTATTTAGAGGTTTATCAAGTCATAAATAAAGTTTTACACAGAGCGAAAATGTTGTCCCAGTGAAAACTGGTTCACCTACTTGTCTTTCTCTTCGTATTAGCCGGTAGTAAGCTGTTTCATCCTGAGCTGAAGTTAACATTAGCCAACACACACACAAATTGCTAACTAAATGGTAACTCTCTCTCAAGTATAAGAAAAGTGGCACACTTCCCGGAGAAGAGGAAGTCTCTAAATCCTGGGCACAACCCTATTAATACCCACCACCACTACGACGGTGATTTGTGCTAGTGTTGACCATGAGAAAAGAGGGAGTGCTGATAGCCTTCAGTCCCCCGACGGAGTGCTGGTAGCCTTCAGTCCCCCGACGGAGTGCTGGTAGCCTTCAGTCCCCCGACGGAGTGCTGGTAGCCTTCAGTCCCCCGACGGAGTGCTGGTAGCCTTCAGTCCCCCGACGGAGTGCTGGTAGCCTTCAGTCCCCCGACGGAGTGCTGGTAGCCTTCAGTCCCCGACGGGTGCTGGTAGCCTTCAGTCCCCCGACGGAGTGCTGGTAGCCTTCAGTCCCCCGACGGAGTGCTGGTAGCCTTCAGTCCCCCGACGGAGTGCTGGTAGCCTTCAGTCCCCCGACGGAGTGCTGGTAGCCTTCAGTCCCCCGACGGAGTGGCCTTCAGTCCCCGACAGTGCAGCCTTCAGTCCCCGACGGAGTCGTAGCCTCAGTCCCGACGGAGTGCTGGTAGCCTTCAGTCCCCGACGGAGTGCTGGTAGCTTCAGTCCCCGACGGGCTGGTAGCTTCAGTCCCCGACGGAGTGCTGGTAGCCTTCAGTCCCCCGACGGAGTGCTGGTAGCCTTCAGTCCCCCGACGGAGTGCTGGTAGCCTTCAGTCCCCCGACGGAGTGCTGGTAGCCTTCAGTCCCCCGACGGAGTGCTGGTAGCCTTCAGTCCCCCGACGTTGAGTCGTCCCGGGTGGTAGCCTTCAGTCCCCGACGGAGTGCTGGTAGCCTTCAGTCCCCCGACGGAGTGCTGGTAGCCTTCAGTCCCCCGACGGAGTGCTGGTAGCCTTCAGTCCCCCGACGGAGTGCTGGTAGCCTGCAGTGCCCGACAAACTATAAGAATTAAGGGACTGTGTGTTCGTCCAAGGCTGGAGCTAATGAAGTCTTCACTTGTTGTGGAATTATAGAGCCACTGACAGCTTTCACCGTATCGAGCCTCACCCTCGCGGACCATTCGTCAGACGCACGGCGGCATGCCCGGGACGCTGTTAGCCAAGTACACACTTCACCATTTTTAAAATCGAGAAGCACTCTCGCTCGACCGCTTCGGTAGGAAATAAATCACGACGAACAAATTATTTTCTAGAGACTGGAGCCAGACTGCTACCGGCTCGGCCTCCCTCATCGGCCATTTATCACAAGTATTCAGGGAGCATGGAGTCGCGAGCTGCAGGGAACGAGAGGAGGAGACCAGCTGCGGGATAAATGAGCCATGCTTCCTCCTGGCAGCAGGTAATGTACCTTTGTTGACTCTGTGACCGCAGGCTACCTTGCTTTTAGCAGTGGATTTATCCTACGGAAAAGAAGTCGGAGCGGAGGGAAGCGAGAGGAGGAGACGAGCTGGGGATGGAAATGAGCCATGTTGGAGGAGGAAGTATGTGACGGACGAAGGAGGAGTGGATTTATCTATGAAAATGGAAAGGGAGGATGGAAGGGTAGGACGGGAGGAGGAGGAGTGAGCCATGTCCAGTTAAGGATGAAGTAATCAGGGAGAGAGGAAGGGGAGGAGGGAGGGAGAGAAAGGGGAGGGAGAGAGAGAGGGAGGGGGAGGGAGAGAGAGAGGGAGGGGGAGGGAGGGAGGGGAGGAGAGGGAGGGAGGGAGGGAGGGAGGAGGGAGGGAGGGAGGGAGGGAGGGAGAGAGGAGGGAGGAGAGAGAGGGAGGGAGGAGAAGAGAGGGAGGGATGAGGAGAGAGAGGAGGGGAGAGAGAGGAGAGAGAGGGAGAGGAGAGAGAGGGAGGAGGGAGGAGGGAGAGAGAGAGGAGGGAGGGAGGGAGGGGGGAGAGAGAGGGAGGAGGGAGGGAGGGAGGAGAGGAGGAGAGAGAGGAGAGAGAGAGAGAGAGAGAAACGGAAGAAAGTAAGTGGATTTTTCTTCCTTGGTTAAGCTTCTAATCGACTGGTGAATTTCCGTAGAGTTGAGTCCATCATCAGCACTTACCGAATCCTAATCCCCATTAATCCCCGACCTTTCTCTTCTCCATTAATCCTCGTCCATCTTTCTCTTCCTCCTCTTCCACTTCTTAGAGAAAAATATTTGTATTTCTCCCAAAAGTAGTTTGAATATTGCACTTCCTATACTTCCCCATTTTATATACTTTCACAATTTGATACATTTTATTGTGTCATGTGGTACAAGGGACAAACTTATTGATGGTACAGAGATGGAACAAACAATACATGAGGTTGGAGGGATCCATTACAAGTACATATTGCAAGGTTTTGTCAAAAATTGCTTGATAAGTCTCGTCCAACTCCTCACAGCTGGGGTGCATACCCAGGACACAACAGCACTCACTCGCTGAAACAGAAAACTATCTGCCCTGGGATCCCTAATTGACCTGATAAGTATTTTGCCTAGATCCTTAATGAATGTTTGATACACTCTGAGCCATTGGGAACAAACATGTAATAATGAGCAACTTTACCATATTTTCTAGACTTCTGCGACTCCCTGAAGCTGGCAGCTGCCTCTTTCCTCCCTGCTGTATCGGATATATACATCCACACTGGCTGATACCTACGTGTTGTCCCACACCACCTGCTTGCAGGTTCATTCCATCTGGGAGGTTTTAGTTGCCTTCAGTTTTGAATTCTTATTTACACAAAAACAGAAGGTTTACTCTTTCTCAGGTAAAATATAACCAGGAAAAATTGGTCATGGTTTACCACGTCCCAAAAATTGAATCAGACCTATTAAAGACCCATAACACAGACTAGGGGTTGTAGGGACGCCTTACCCGCCCTCTGGAATATTGGCAAAAATAAAATATTTCTGCTACTTTGAGCTCAATTTCAAGCTACTTCTAGTCCTGAAAGCAAACAAAATCATCTTTTTTTTTTTCATTTTATCAAATGATACCAAGAAATAGCCAATAAAACCATAAAAATCATCCCCCCCCCAAAAAAAACTCAAGTCACTATTTTAAACCATGCACACGGTCAGTTTAGTTTTCCCATCATGCATGACGTTAGGCAAGATTTTTTTTATACTGTGCACATTCACCACACAGACCTATTCTCATATCTAGGATTCAATTTACTTCGTTCAGCTTATCTGAATGAGTTGAGCTCATGACGTAGAACTACGTCAGGGACCCTGACCTCGGTGACTTAGCATCTACGTGACGACCAGTGATACGGTTAATGCCGAAATTTGGCTTTAAATTGAAGATGTTGCCTCAGCCTCCTTCTTCTTTTTCTCCTTCTTTTCTTCCTTCTTCTTCTTATTATTATTATTAAATTAATATTGAAGCGGTAAACCCGGAAGTTACATGGCTGGTGAATGAGAAGAAATAATTCTTGATCTGAGGCATGAGAAGGAAAATCCATTTCCTCGGATCAAGTGCCCTTCGCCAGCATCAACGAAATATTAAAGAAATCTAATGGAACACATTCCCATTTTTACCACAAACCTAATGGAACACTGTTCCTTATTTTCATTGCAGGTTTAATGGAACATAGTTCCTTCCATTTATTTCTTCCTCTCTACCTCCCTTACTCTTTCCCCTCAGTCATTCATTCCTTTCCTCCCTTCTTTAATCTCTTCCCTCACCCTCTCTTCTTCAGTCTCCCTCACCCTCTCTTCTTTAATCTCTCCCCTCACTTTTCAATATCTTCCCTCACTCCCTCTCTTCAGTCTCTCTCTCCCCTCTCACATTCTCCCTTCTTCAGTTTCTCCCCCTCTCACATTCTCCCTTCTTTAATCTCTCCATTCACCCCCTCTTTAATCTCTCCTAACTCCCTTCTTACCTTCCCTCATCTCTTGCACCCACACTCCCTCACAGGCACTCTCCCTCCCTTCCCTGCATCATAGTCTCCCTGACTCCCTCTGCACATCTTCCATGTTGGTCTGTGTTACAGTTGGTCGCTCCTTCATAAGGACATAAATACTATTTATTCTTAATAAATATTATAAACGTGACACATTTAAATAAGCAAAATATTTATATTTTATGAATCTTTACTACCATGACGATTATATATAAAAAAATGAGCACTAAGCCCGTATGGGTTATACAGCAGCTCTGATACCTTGAGTAGCCAGCGTGGATGAGTGCGAGTGGTGTCGACATGCGTGAGCCAGCGTGGATAAGTGCGAGTGGTGTCGACAAGCGTGAGCCAGCGTGGATAAGTGCGAGTGGTGTCGACAAGCGTGAGCCAGCGTGGATAAGTGCGAGTGGTGTCGACAAGCGTGAGTGTTAACTGTACTAAACGTTGACAAAACAATGGCACGTTTTGTTGTGTCGGACTTTTATAAAATCGTAATTTGATGAAACTCTACCCTGAGCGAAACGTGCTCCCATCAGAGCCAGAAGCCATCACATGCAAAAATAACAAGGAATACTGACTCAAGTGTTGATCCTGTTTTCAAGCGTATGACTGGACGAGAAATATATTGTGATTCAGAAGGCTCTAAACCCACGTGGGTCCTCCAGAGCAGGGAGTAATGGAGGCTCTATCTTCCGTCAGGTAATTGCACCCTAGTTTCTGATCAGCCAGATTGTAGTAGCCTCGAGGGTAAATTCTCTCTTTTTCACACACACACACACACACACACACTGTTACAAAATGACACGATATCTATTAGTAATAGACATCTCCAGTGAACACTAGAAAGGATAGCCCTTCAGCATCAGCCTGTTACTGGGCTTTTGCAACAAAGTCAGAATCCTGGTCCAGTTATCCATCACTATATATCTTAAGAGGATTACAGCTGGTAGGGTACTAACCAACGAAATATATTTAAAAGGTTTATTATCAAAGTGAGTGTCTAGGGTTTCAAAGTAAATAAATGTACATATGATCAGGATGTTCATTAAGTTATGAATTAGGAGGTTAATTAGGAGGTTAGCTCCTACACTGCTCTCATATACCATAAGACTGTGCTGAGGGCACATATATCCAAATGACTCTAAAGTACCATCAGGTACAATGTCAGTAATTACAATAATACAGATATATGCAAATAAGAATATAAGTGTGTACGAGTGAGCTCCAGGTAACTCTAAGACTCGACTCAACCAGTGTCCGACTGAACTTCTTATAAGCTAGCTTCTCTAACAAACTGACAATCAGAACAGCTTGATTGACCAGTAAAATGACCAATTCACAGAACAACAATATAACAAGCAACATCAACACAGCGTCAGGAACCAGGAGCTAGAAAATCGACCCTAACTGGGGACCATCAATAGATCCTCCAAAACAGTCACAAAACTCCCTTTCTACTGAAGCTAGGTTCAGCATAAACAATCCCAAACTGTGACGGTGCACAGATGCCTTATCGAATTAGGTCAGGAGCTGTAGCTAGAGTCCTGAGTTATCTCAGAGTGTCAATGTGACACAAACCCAGAAAAACGCCGAAAATCACTGTCTAGTCTATCCTCTGTGAGCAGAGTTACACAGAGTCCTGAGAAGTATGTTTCGTCTCACCACCGAATACATACTCTACCCAAACAGTCTAAATGGCGAGAAAAAAAGCAGAGACAGGAGAGAGGTGTTGTCTCAACGATGTCCAGCTGCGTAGTGCTCTCGAGGAAGGAGCAGCAGCCACCCACCTCAGGTGGAATCACGTGATTCCTCCCAGCAACAAGCCTAGTGTCATAATCGGTAGTTTGCCAACTCCAAGGCAGCTACTACAGACATAAGCACAATTTATAATGTTACATCCTACTCAAATAAAAGCTAAGTCAAATATAATTCAAATAATAGTCCAATAATAATATAAAGCACGATATTAAAGATTTAGCTATGATCAAGAGTATCAGCAATATAAAATTATAGAAAATGGAAATGCAATACACACACACACACACACACACACACACACACACACACACACACACACACAGCCTACAACGTCATTTTAATCAAACAAACTTGTGTGTGTGTTCTACCACTAACATAAATAATTTCTTCCTTATTTTGTTACTTGAACTTCAAAGATCAAAGGATATGATCTTAGTAAGTCTTTGTCTTTGTACTTGAAGACCTTTAATTAAAGTCTTTTCTCTTGAAATTAGAGAACGCAGGTTCGAGTCTGCACCGCTACTGACCCACGTGAGTTATATGTATGAAATATTTCTCACTGCAGAAGGAAAATTACGTAGATTTTCAGCAAAATGATCATTGTAGGACCACCATGGTCGGTCTTGGGACTACCATGGTCGGTCTTGGGACTACCATGGTCGGTCTTGGGACTACCATGGTCGGTCTTGGGACTACCATGGTCGGACTTTGTACTACCATGGTCGGTCTTTGGACTATCATGGTCGTTTTTTTTAATTATCATGGTCGGTCTTTGGACTATCATGGTCGGTCTTTGGACTATCATGGTCGGTCTTTGGATTACCATGGTCGGTCTTTGGATTACCATGGTCGGTCTTTGGATTACCATGGTCGGTCTTTGGACCACCATGGTCGGTCTTTGGACCACCATGGTCGGTCTTTGGACCACCATGGTCGGTCTTTGGACCACCATGGTCGGTCTTTGGACCACCATGGTCGGTCTTTGGACCACCATGGTCGGTCTTTGGACCACCATGGTCGGTCTTTGGACCACCATGGTCGGTCTTTGGACCACCGTGGTCGGTCTTTGGACCACCGTGGTCGGTCTTTGGACCAGCGTGGTCGGTCTTTGGACCAGCGTGGTCGGTCTTTGGACCAGCGTGGTCGGTCTTTGGACCAGCGTGGTCGGTCTTTGGACCAGCGTGGTCGGTCTTTGGACCAGCGTGGTCGGTCTTTGGACCAGCGTGGTCGGTCTTTGGACCAGCGTGGTCGGTCTCTGGACCAGCGTGGTCGGTCTTTGGACCACGTGGTCGGTCTTGGACCAGCGTGGTCGGTCTTGGACCAGCGTGGTCGGTCTTTGGACCAGCGTGGTCGGTCTTGGACCAGCGTGGTCGGTCTCTGGACCACGTGGTCGGTCTTTGGACCAGCGTGGTCGGTCTTGGACCACGTGGTCGGTCTTTGGACCACGTGGTCGGTCTTTGGACCAGCGTGGTCGGTCTTGGACCACGTGGTCGGTCTTGGACCACGTGGTCGGTCTTTGGACCAGCGTGGTCGGTCTTGGACCAGCCCTGGTCGGTCTTGGACCAGCGTGGTCGGTCTTTGGACCACGTGGTCGGTCTTGGACCAGCGTGGTCGGTCTCTGGACCAGCGTGGTCGGTCTTGGACCAGCGTGGTCGGTCTTGGACCAGCGTGGTCGGTCTTGGACCACCGTGGTCGGTCTCTGGACCAGCGTGGTCGGTCTTGGACCACGCGTGGTACTGGTCTCTTGGACCACCGTGGTCGGTCTTGGACCAGCGTGGTCGGTCTTTGGACCAGCGTGGTCGGTCTTGGACCAGCGTGGTCGGTCTTGGACCAGCGTGGTCGGTCTTTGGACCACCGTGGTCGGTCTTGGACCAGCGTGGTCGGTCTTGGACCAGCGTGGTCGGTCTTTGGACCACGTGGTCGGTCTTTGGACCAGCGTGGTCGGTCTTGGACCACCGTGGTCGGTCTTGGACCACCGTGGTCGGTCTCTGGACCACGTGGTCGGTCTTGGACCAGCGTGGTCGGTCTTGGACCACGTGGTCGGTCTTGGACCACCGTGGTCGGTCTCTGGACCACCGTGGTCGGTCTCTGGACCACCGTGGTCGGTCTCTGGACCACCGTGGTCGGTCTCTGGACCACCGTGGTCGGTCTCTGGACCACCGTGGTCGGTCTCTGGACCACCGTGGTCGGTCTCTGGACCACCGTGGTCGGTCTCTGGACCACCGTGGTCGGTCTCTGGACCACCGTGGTCGGTCTCTGGACCACCGTGGTCGGTCTCTGGACCACCGTGGTCGGTCTCTGGACCACCGTGGTCGGTCTCTGGACCACCGTGGTCGGTCTTGGACCACGTGGTCGGTCTTTGGACCACGTGGTCGGTCTTTGGACCAGCGTGGTCGGTCTTTGGACCACGTGGTCGGTCTTGGACCACGTGGTCGGTCTCTGGACCAGCGTGGTCGGTCTTGGACCACGTGGTCGGTCTTGGACCAGCGTGGTCGGTCTTGGACCACCGTGGTCGGTCTTGGACCAGCGTGGTCGGTCTTTGGACCAGCGTGGTCGGTCTTTGGACCAGCGTGGTCGGTCTTTGGACCAGCGTGGTCGGTCTTTGGACCAGCGTGGTCGGTCTTTGGACCAGCGTGGTCGGTCTTTGGACCAGCGTGGTCGGTCTTTGGACCAGCGTGGTCGGTCTTTGGACCAGCGTGGTCGGTCTTTGGACCACCGTGGTCGGTCTTTGGACCACCGTGGTCGGTCTTTGGAGCACCGTGGTCGGTCTTTGGACCACCGTGGTCGGTCTTTGGACCACCGTGGTCGGTCTCTGGAGCACCGTGGTCGGTCTTTGGAGCACCGTGGTCGGTCTTTGGAGCACCGTGGTCGGTCTTTGGAGCACCGTGGTCGGTCTTTGGAGCACCGTGGTCGGTCTTTGGAGCACCGTGGTCGGTCTTTGGAGCACCGTGGTCGG